>JABFOV010005875.1:0-11430 GCA_022817685.1 Aradophagus sp. ZL-2020
GTCCACGCCTGTCATAACTACAATATATACATAAAAATAAAAATAAATACAAATATACACTATAAGATATACCTTTCCTGTTTCACTCACACTATTACCGTGTCTCTTTTTTGATATTGTATTATGTATAATATTTACATTATTTATAAAGTTTTGAGTTTTAAAATGAAACAAATTTAAACTGACAATTGATTAAAGAGCGGGAAGGTATTCGGTTGCTTGAATGCCTCATTTTACGGTACGCTAAATCGAATAAAAAAAGCGGCCATTTAGTTGGGAAAGGTGTAATTAGGCAAAGATTGTCATAAAGATTAAGAGACTTCCGAAATTATTCGTTTAAACGTTAAAATTAGCGAAAGTAAAAGCGACCTGATTAAGATTAGGTAATCTCGTAGTGTGAATCACTTGTTCTTGCATAAAAGGTATAAAAGGATTTTAGAGTGGTTATTCATTAAAAAAAAGAACAAAAAATGTGTTAAGAAGTCTAAAAAATATTTAAAATGAAATAAAGAAAAAATAATGTTGGATTAGATAGATTAGATATAATTGAATGTCATTCAAACTCTAACATATTAAACTAAATTAAAACGTTGAATGACGAACCAATAAAAGTTTATTTTCAACTAAGTTTTTGTGAGCACATAATTCAAAGAGACATAAATTACTTGAGTAAGATCTGAATAATTTAAAAACCAGAAGGATGATTATCGGATGAAAAAGCAGATAACAGGACCGTAGATAACAGTCGAGATATGTTCGGCTATTTTTACCGTTTGATACAAAAATGTTATAATAAATTTCCAAAGTAACAATTGTGTTACGATTCGTATGATTTCTTAAGGGACTTCATAAAGAATAACAATGTAAAGAAAACAGAGAGAAGCGGGACAGGAAACATACTAGAAGATGCAGAGATAATCGTGGCTATGAAAAATTTCAAGAAGAAAGCAGTGGGCGTAACAAGCCGAGTGTGGCTACAGTAACGAAGTAATGTTGGAAAGAAATAATAAATGGAATAATAAAGATGATCGGTGTAAAAGCTGGCCATCGCGCGCTGCGAAGTATACTACAAATAATATATACAAACGAAACAGTAACAAAGTAAAGGGTACTTGCAACGTGGCTTGGTAGAAATGAGATTTCAAGGATTTTATAGTTTTAACAAATTAAAACGTATTTCGAAGCTTCAAGTGTTAAACTTTTCCGTTCAAAAATGTTTTAGAGTGTAATTTTTTATTAATATTTATTCCACTTCCTATAAAATAAAAGTTATAAAATAAAAGTTTGTCAGCCGGTCCCTTTCGCTCGACAGTGTCAGCGTTGCACCAGACTGCCCGCAGCAGCCGAATGATCGATGCGTCACACGCGTCCCAGTTGTTATTACTAAATAATTCCCGATAAGCAGAAGCTGTCAATAAATTCTCACGGTCGCCGTAACAGGGCACTAATTTGTAATTGGTAAAAAGCGCTCCCTTTTTTGCACCAATCCGTTTAATCTAATCCTAAGCGGCCCGCATCGGCTGACTATGTTTGCCATTAACTACTGCACTATATCCTTCGACATTCGCGCGAGCCATTCGCATAATTGAACAATCACGCTGTACCTAAAATACTTTTAATTACCGTTGCGCAATTGTTCAATTCCTCGGTGCGTGTCGTTTTCTGCGCTTTGGTTCACTTCGGAGCATTGTTTTATATCGCGCGATAAAACAAGCGACGTTTCATCATGCCAGCTCTCATTTTTTTTCACTTGAACTCAATGCAATAAAGATGCACGTAATTGATGTACTACTCCCGAAGAACATGTTTTTTTTCCATTTTAGTTCAATAACATTGAAAATAATGTTTGGTTTACTTGCAAAAATAAGAGGATTATTTTTGGTTTAAATATATGTGTGTCGAAGACGAAATATAAAGAAACACTTTAGTGTAAAAATAATGAATATGAGTGGATGATTGTTATTCCACTTCATTAATAATACAAGTTATTAATGATTATTCTGATTAAAATGGATATAATTTCATAAAGATATTAAACATCTCGAATACAATTTATGTTCTTGAAGATATTTTGATTTATAGAAATTCAATATTTAACAACTTCAATGCCGAAAGAACATTTTGTTGAATCAACAAAATTGTTTTTGTTTCAATAAAACTTCTCTGTGTGTAAGTTATGTAATTTTTTTAAACTCATTTTCATCTGTCTCGTTTTGAGTCACTTAACAAGAATTACGACTCTCAGAGTGGATCTTACGTTTGTCACTTGAGAAATGAAAAAAAACTGGAGAAAAAAAATCGATTGGATTTATCGCAGCTTAAGAGATAAATCAGATCAATTGTCATTTCGTTAGCATTCCTTCGTTCCTTCCGTCGTGGCGGAGTTTTACGTGCGCGGGAAGAAAAACGTCGAATCGCGGCGCAGAGAAAGTGACATTCGGACTGACCGTTCGGACAAATTTCATTAATTCTCGAGTTGTTGGAATTCGCGCGCTGCCGGCGCGCCGATCGCGGAAGAGCCTCGGTGAACAAAAAGACGTCGACAAAGAAAGTGTAAGTGCGATGACGCGAGCGTATTCGCACACGATGAAAAGTATTTCAAAAGCACGGCTATATATTTGCAACGCTCAAAACATTGCAATAGGCGGTATATTTAATTCATTTTATACTGATATTATACACTTAACTATAATGTAATTTCATCAAGATATTTTTGCTGAGAATACGTAACTTAAATTCATCTTTTTTTACAGAATTATTGCGACCTCACACGTTGAGATAAATTATTGAAATCACTATCTAGATAGTAGAAATATCAACTATTCGCAGATATTCAAATTTACTGTCTGAGATATTCAAATAATCATATAGATAACCATTTTGACGTTTTAAATTTATCAGTGTAATCTGAGACTGCAAGTGCCACAATTTACATACCTTTTTTTATGATACATGCTCTTAAAAACATTTTATTAAACTAAATTTTGAAACTTTTATACAAAAAGATTTCGCTTCATTTAATGAATATTTTTTTAAATGAAATTAAATCTATCTACGCTAATAAAAATCCTTTTAACTCAAAGCGGATTTCATGAAAATTTTTCTCCGTGTGACTTTTAACACAGTAATTTTAAGCAAACAATATTTGTTTGGCTATAAAAATTAAATTTTTTCCCCTGACACGTACCGTTAACGTCATTATGCATTTCTTCATTGTTTACCGCCAAGAAGGAAGAAAAAAATCGCGACAGGCATCTTTTAATTGTTCGCAAACCAGAGGTCACGCCGATTGCGAATCGACGAGATCGTAACAGAAGAAGAAAGCAAACGAAAGGAAGAGAGGATGAAAAAAGTTTGAGACCCCGGATGCGAAGTACTGAAAGACATGCGAATGATTTTGCAAAATGTACGAAAAAACGCGTTATGAAGTCGGATTCCGATTGCCTAAACCGTCGATATGATTCCATTTGCATAAAGAAGAAATCCACTGTCCATAAACGGGCCTCGCATGCCACGGAACGCGTTAATTTATACCGGCGATAAAGAACAAAAATTCAGCCGCTTCCTTTTCTGGTCCTCGAATGAAATTGCGAGAATAAGAAAAAATGAAAGAGACGAAAAGAAGAAAGAAAAAAGTATTTAGAAAAAAGGAAAGATAAAAAGAAAGAATGACACGCGCTTATTCGCCGTTTCCGTCGCTCTGTCATTCCTTCGTACCATAAAATCTCAGCCAACGCTTCGACGCATTAAATCAAACCAATTTGTACATAAATTATAATTAAAGTAACAGTAACGCTGTACAAAAGCATTTACGGCGAGGCCGTTTCCTTCGCAGTCGTGGAATCGATACTAAATGGCAATCGAATGTTTTTCGCGGTTGAACCATTGCCTTGTCATAAAAGTGCTGCAATTTTAACGACGCACTCCTCGCCCGGTGACGCAATTCCAGGAATTCACGCGTGAGATGGAAACAAAAAATTAGCTTGAGGGGGCAGGGGGTGTAGGATAAAGAGCGAAGTAAAAGTGGCCGCGCGTGAGCATTTGTAATCGCGCCCGACAAAAGGACCAAACGATTTGTCCGGATGTCGAACGCGCGGGAAGAATAAAACTTCCCACGTGGCGAACGAGTCCGGGTCGCGCAATTATTTCTGTCGCAATGGGAAAATAAAATTAAGAGTCGTACTTACGGGCAGCTGATAAATGTGCCGCTGTTCGGCCACGGTTTATATTTTATAGCTTGTTGAACTTCAGATAGATCACTGATAAGATAGCAATCGACTTCAAAGGGCTTTATCTCTTCTCTGCAGATGTTATCATCAAAAGTTCTCCCTCCGCAACACTTGAATGTAAAATCGTTTATTAGTATTTGCATTAAGAAAAATGTTAGTGACATTAAGTAAAAACAAATAGAAATTTGTTAAAGCCGGATCAACTAAACAGTAATGTTGAATCTACTAATAAATTCAGTTCAATTTCAATAATTTTTAGTAGGAACAATTAGATTTCAGTAGTAACTACTAATTTAATACGAATATTCTATGAGTTTACCGGATCAATTGAATGTGAAAACGTTAGAGAAAAAAAGAAATTCTAGAAAGAGCAGATAAAATTAAGTTATTAGAAAATGTTGCACGATTTGTGCCTTTAGTTGTAACGTTTTACAACTAAAGGCACAAATCGTGCAACATTTTATATTTTCCGGAAGATAATGCAATTTGAAGTCAAGTTTTTAGTTGATCCAGTTGGAAACTTACGTCTTGCGCAACGAAAGATGGAAAAAGAAATACCGAATATAATTATGTTAGCCTGCACGCAGAAGAATAGCTTGTATTTTTACCAAAGTTTTTAATAGACTAAACATATAAGGTCATCATTAATTTTATGAAATACAAGTCTTCCGATCTTTCTATTAAGGAATATTCACAATAAATACCGGCGACTTCGATGATACTAATTAATTTATCTGTTAAATAACATTAATCTTGAACTTACATGTTTAGTTACTAAAAAGCAGTAAATTATAACAGTTACCAAATAAGAGAATTTAAGGAAACCTTTTTCTGCTTGTACTAACATTGAAGTTTAAACGTAACTGGATAATATTGATCTTCTATTTTGAATTGTTCTAAATGATTTCATCCATACCTGAGTCTTTTTCCAAAAACAATTTTACAAAATGGTTTGAATTTCCTCTAATCTATTTTTTGTCTCTACAGTTTGCGAGAATAAATATAATATTAAAAACTCTGTGAAATGATTAGTATGTCAATGTATCTTGTTTAATGATTACTGTAAAAAGGAATGCCATATTCCGGAATCTTTTGCACATTCCAGTCGCATTTATTATTGCGTAAGAAAGAATCCCGTTGTATTTAATTGCATTAAGGTTGCACCCACCGATGCTCGCGCGGCACTTTTAATTGAACTTTCGTACGTACTTTTTACCGCAAAATTCTACGGAAAACGTTCGAATCGAAAAACCGTTTGTCGTCGTTCATTAACGCCCTTTTCTATTACATAAAGCTTGATGGAAAAGTTGATTATCACTGTTTCGTTTGTAATTAAAAAGGAAAAAAAAAATAAAGAGCGTAAAAATTTGCGCATGCTCATGAGATATGTTGAATAAAAGTAACGTTAATTGTATTCAAGATGTTTCCACATTCGTTACGTATACGTTTCCGACATAAAACCTGAAAAGAACGTACCAAGGATGTGGCTTTAATAACGCATGAACGCTGGCTTGGAACATTTATCCCTGACTTTCGAATAAAATAAAGAAAAGTTCCGCCCTGGTTTGGTAGCTCGAAGCCTGGCCGCGCGCTTCCTGGCAGGTTATCATCGCAAAAACAATGTCTCGGGGCTAGAGACTTGCACGAAAGCCCGCAGCGGTGCTTTCTCTCCCGATGAATATCATCGTCCGTTAATTCGCCTCCAATTTTCCCCCCTTTCCTCTTTAATAAACAGCTGACAAGTACGAATGATGGCATTCATAACTGCAAAAAAATAAACCTTACATAAGTAACTCGACCTCTAATGAAAAGTGCAAACTTATCCGGAATTCTATTTTTCTCAACACCTTCAGTCAAAATTCAGGCTTTGCTTTTACATACAAGATAAGAAAATGTATCCATGCTTGCGCAAATCACGAGCATACAAATTTGTCTTCGCGTTACGTTAGAGAATGCTTTGAAAAAGATAAAGTGTTCGATTAATAACAACAAACGCAAAAAGTAAGGAAATTTTGCGAAACGATTAACTTCGATCACGGATTTAAGAGAGGAAAGAATTATGTCGGCGATAAACAATTCCAGCCTTATATGAAATAACATTCCACTCGGCGAAGAAAGATTATCTCCCACGTGATACCCGCGAGGACTGCCGAGAAACGTCAAGCGCGTCTTATATTTGACATGATTTGGAATCCAAAAGAAAAAAGAAATTGAAAAAAAAGAAGAAAAACGAAGAAAAAAGCAAAGTGTTTCATGAAATAAACAAAAGTTCCAAAGAAAGGGACGCCTTTTTATCGTGCCCGAGATCGAAGCACGTTAATATTTTCCCGTTTGTCCAAACTCAATGACAGTTGCGCAACCGCCGTCTGCTCGAGGGGCCGAGAGGCTGCAATGCGAGCGCGCGCTCTTGTAGGCGTGGGCCGTGCACTGACAGCATCACTCCGTCGGGCATAAAACATCCACGAGCGTCCTTACCATCTTTTTATCACGGTGCGTAACTACTTTCTCCGCGCAGGTCGACCTCAAGTAAAATTATTGTCCCCTTTGTATCGACTCGTCCGATTCGACGGGATAGCTATTCCATTCACGTACGCCGCTGCGACGTTGGGAAATAAAGAGAAACAGAAATTAAGAATTAGTAGTCGTATATTTAGGTGAATTTCAATGTAAAGCGTATAAAGTACTGATTGAGTAAAAGTTATCGCGCTAATCTTGTGATTTGATCAATTTAGAAAAAGAAGAAAAATTCTGGTAGCAAATGCGTTGTCTTTTTAATGTTCTGTGCAATATTTGAAAACTAGCGAAGAACTTTATTGAATCAACAAAATTAGCAATTTTTTGTTGTAAAATGAACAAGATGTTCTCTGCTGAGTTCCGTAAGCCTAAAAAATTACTATGATGAGCATGGAAATTCATTTAATTATCACGAAATTAATGAACAACAAAGTACTTTGTATTTATCTACCAAACGAATGTTAAAAAATTCGACGAACAAGCATCCGAATATGCAGCACGTGGAAAAAGTTGCGAGCGATTTCACACTCGGTGGAAAATGAATTTTTATTAATTTACATCCGCCCGGGAGATACGCTGGTCATTATCCACGCGAAAATCGGCAAGAGGATCATTTATCGGACAATAAGTGAAAAGGATTAATGAATGCGAAAGTATGTAAATGTCGAAGACTACAGAAGACGGAACATCGTTCGTTACTTGCATTTACATTGACAGCAACGGCCGACGGGATTTTCAAGGGGAAAATGTGCGCCGATTGTGTAGATCGGACAAACGTCCCGCCGGCATGCCAAGTAGCGCGGCGCAAGAAACGCTAGATAACGCGGGCGAAAGTGTTGCGTTTAATTAATTCACAGGCCGATGAGTGTTCGCGGGAGGAAAGTGATCTGTGAACAGGAGCGCGGTCGCGTTTTTGAGCCGCGACGAGAACGCGCCTTTTTCGCCGACTCGTTCAAAGGCGTGATTCACGCGCGTCATCTGTGACAACGTCTTATAGGACTTGAACGAGCGAAGTCATGACCGTTTGTCTCGCTGGTTTTCTCTGAATTTGAACCGTGACTTTTTTTTTCTTCTTTTCTACGTGGAATTGGCTACATAACAAAGCAGTCGTTCAATTTGATTGGAACGTAAAGGATACATAATATTTTTCGTTTCTTTTTTCTTTTTTTTCGGTTGAGTTCGCGGGAAATTATTCAACCGCACATAGCAGTGCTTTATCGGAGTCGATTATTGAAAGATATGTTTTTTGTCTTGATTGCTGTTTTCCGAACGTATGAATGTGATTAATTTTGTCGTCAAAGTATCATGAACAAAAACTTTGCTCTCATTTTTTCCTTTCTTAGTTTTTCTCCTTTCTTTTTTGTTTAGCTACTGCAGACATCTGTTTGTTCTCCAAAAAATTCGTCTGTTTATTGTAACAAAATTCAAAGAAATTGCAGAGTTTTCGCACACATTCTCAGTGATGCCAATCCGGTACTGCAGCAGAGAATGCGGTTGACTGATTTTCTTTGCAATTGTATGATTTAAAATAAAACAGAAGAGCTGAGAAGGCTGCAAAACTTTGAAACTACAGAAAGTGAATACTTCGATGTGCCCATCGGGTAAATGTCTTTTCAGTGCTTCCAAGTCTTTTCAGTGCTTCCAATAGCTGACAGGAAAACTATTAACGATGAGCCAGTTTGTGACAAGATATTAATGAAATGAGAACGAGTTTGAAATAGTTTGACTTGTAAAAAATGCGGGACTAGTAATAGTCATTCGTTATTCCACGAATTCATCATGTAGTATCATTATTCAAACAATTATTCTTTTTTACCCTTATACCTCGCGTTCCTTTTTAAGCATTTTGCGATTACTCCATATACCCGTAGCGAATATTATGTAATACTTGTCAATAAAAAAACAATTAATTAATCATTTAATATTTAACCAAGTGAGCCATTTATAACGAGTGGTGATAAAATTAACTACTGTTGTATGACAATTATGAAATTACAATGATATAATGGGAGGGGGGGGGGAGAAGGAAAGAAAAAAATTAACGATTTAAGGAAAAGCTATTCAGTGAAGAAATTGAAAATCAATTAAATGGAATTAAACAGCACAAGTACAAAAGGTACTTTCGGAGAAGAACGGTAAATATTCTTTTTACGACTAATTAGTCACTGATTCATTACGCACGGTCGAATGCCAAAGTAAGTTGTCGAATGATTTATACGACGCAGGCCTAATTGAGTAATTACACACAAATATGAACAATGTCTTGCAATCGTGCAAATAATACTATTATTGTAAGTATTTCAAAATAAGAAATATAAGATGCAAGTCGAGGAGGGGGTGACAAATTTGGACGATCACATTCTAGATCTGTCATTCGGTTGAAAGGAGCTGTATAAATAATTGAATGAAAAGTGGGCAGCGATAAGCTCATGGAAGTTAAATGCTCTTAAATGGTCGCGGTAAATCTCGACTTTGATTAATCAGGGATGCTGTTTGGCGAAGAAGAAATAAATTGCGGACGTTCAAAAAATGTAGCCTTGTTTGATCGACTGTAACATCGGCGACAAGCAATAATTCCATTGAATCGCATATGGTCCGAGTAATATGCCGCTTGCACGATTACTTCAACATGACCCAGCTAACTGCCACGGGCTACTGAATAAAGGCGAAAGTAATCGTCGAGTCTGTTATGATTCGCCCTCGGCTACGCGTTCGCTCCTATGCACCCCCGCTTCGTGCAAACAATTTTTTCTTCTTATTATATTCTTTCCTCACATAAA
The DNA here is from genome assembly GCA_022817685.1 of Aradophagus sp. ZL-2020. NCBI lineage: Eukaryota > Metazoa > Arthropoda > Insecta > Hymenoptera > Scelionidae > Aradophagus > Aradophagus sp. ZL-2020. The sequence continues at coordinate 9,524 of JABFOV010005875.1, forward strand.
ATTATCACCAATTTCAACGAAATCACCAACATCAACGAAATAGAGACCCAATTAAAACCAGTGATGTGATAAATAATCTTCTATTCGATTTTGTTTATATTATTTATATTTAAATGAGATCATCGATTTTTCATTCATATTTTTTTATCAATTAATGTTTATTCCCCTTGATCTTTATTTCTTGTATGCTACAGAAAAGAAGTTGCTACACTGTAATAAAATTATACAAGATTATTCACAATTGTATCTTAATTAATATCTTTGCATCGTTTTTAACTTTTACGAATGTTGCATACGTCAATAAGAATACATAATACTCCGAATATATGTGTTATTTGTTATTTATTGATAAGTCTGATTTATTACAGCGTAAGAAACTTCGATCCTTATTTATTTTAAATTAAAAACTGTTTCCACAATTAATCAGATTTTTTCGTTTCTTAAGTGAATAAGTAATTGCCTATTCCTTTTATGCGTAAACGAAATTCGAAGTATAGTCCCAACAGTATCCTATACTTATGGTAATAAGCGAAATGAAAACTTTGGTGATTAACACACGGATACGTACGTGCTATGAATTTCGACTGGCGATTCCATCGGCAGTCGAAACTTATGCGTTTCAATGTACACACAATCGAATAACCGTGTCAAGGTCTATCCGGGCATTCTCATGGATTTGCACGCCAGCTTCCAATGTGCATTTATCCTTTTTCGTGCATTTTGCAAGATTAGACCGGCGAAATGACAATAGAAATTGTAGCCTGTCAACGATTTATTATCGCAGACGTCTTTGGTCTTATGACCGTTCAACTGAATAAAGGATATTTAATCGTTTATCTGTACTGAGTGATAATAAAAACACCAGCGAAAAAAAAACGTTATATTGCCTCTTGCTAGGATAATGTTGAATAATTATTTGACGAGGCAAGTCTAAAGTTTTATTGCTGTAGAAAGCATTTTAAAAAACCGATGCAGCAATAAAAACATTTTTTCCATGTATTTTTCAAATAAAAATTGCAACATTATTTGTAATGGTTACAGTTAAGTATCTATATGGATTCAAACTGATTATGATATAATGTACAATTGTAAAAAAATAAAAGCTGAAAATAGATGTTAATGAAACATCATTTTTAATGCCAGAATTATCAGTTCATTGTCATATTAGATATAATTATAATTTATTATTATTATATTACTTACCACGATTATGTGATAATTAAATGTTAATTAAAGAAGATATTCATTAAAATTTATTTAGATCTTTATAAAAAATTTAATTTTTACGAAGTAATAATTATGTTATTTGTATTTTTATTACAATGTAATCATACTCAATTAGTATGGAAGGTATCAAATAATGATCATTGGCTTATTAACATTCAGAACTATTATTGTAAATTCATTAAAGTAAGTTAATAATTGGTTATACTTACAACTGGTATTGCAAAATAAGAAAGAGAGTGCAAAAAAGATTAACATCGTAACCAGTTTTGTTTTTTTTCATTAGTTTGTTCCGAAATGGTTGTTCAAAAGATATTGTACACAGTAACTTATACTCACCCAACTATTCAGGAGTATAAGGTATTTTCGTAAGAGCTTTGGTATCTGAACTACTGTTTCGAGATATTGGCTTTTTTAGGAATTAGTTGGTGAATCACTCCTGGTTCTCGTAACGTTCCATATAGATGGGATGTTTGATAAACTGTCTTGATTAATATTCAACATTTTTTCTCTTCCTTTACCTGGAATAATAAGTACAATTGTAGAATGTCTAACTTTTTCTATAAAGAAAACTCAATACATTTTGTAGCCTTTATATAATCATCTTTAAATATTAAACTACATTCCTATAAAAATATATACAACTTCAACGGTAGTAATGAAGTTATTACAGAATTTAATTC
>JABFOV010005876.1:0-11429 GCA_022817685.1 Aradophagus sp. ZL-2020
CATTGATACCAATCCAATCTGCATTTTCCATTAAATTACTTTTATCGGGACTTAAGGAAGCCAAATTTTTCATCAGTGTTGTAATGCTAACATTTTTATTGCGATCGAATTTAACACCACTTAATTCATAACGAATTTCTCTAAACAGATGCGATATTGCATTGTTCACCAGACTTATTGGGCTTACTGATATTTTCAATTGTGATATTTTGTTTTGTGATATTTTGACGCGGATATTTTTAATTGTGATATTTTAAGTAATTCCCAACTTATTATTGCAGGAACTTGCTTAGCATTATCAGCTTTAACCAATCTTACATATACTTGTAAGGAGCTTTACTTGGCAATAGAATTGCATCTTGTTGTTGAATTGCGATTTGATCTCATCACCATTATTAAAACTTGTTAAATTGTATGGCTTATGTGAATGGATATCATAACGAGAAATAGCTTCATCAAAAATAATTGGCGATTGAATCTGTAAAATTTCAGACATTTTTTAAATGTAATCCAAGACTTTTAAGAAATCGTATATTCGCATATGTTAAAGCTTTCAATGGCTTAGTATGACTGGTGAAATTTTGCATCAACTGCTCAGTTTTATAACTTTTATTATCAAATACAATACCCATATTACAATGATTTTACAAGCAATCTTACTGTTATGGTTTCACCTCTGAAATTCACTAAATTATGATTCTGATCCACTATACGAATTTGTAAATGATCTATTTTTCTTACGGCTATTGGAAGATAAATGACATTAGATGGTATTTCTCGTATCTTAAATCCACTTTGCATAATAAAATGCTTCGAGTACAGATTTTGTACTATTTAATGTTAACGTAATTGACTCCATAACACATAAATAAAGACTAACCACTACTTCTAGATTTTATTTTGGTATAAGAAATGGTGTTCAGGAAAATGGCCATTCGGGAAAATAGCGTTCGGGAAATTGTATTCGGGAAAACAGACGGGTACTTAAACAATTATATATTCCACTTTTTTATATATACAGGGTGTCCCATTTTATTCCGTCACCAGGATTATCTCGGAAACGACGCATGCTACAAAAAAAGGAACATGAACAAAGTTTAGGGGTTCAAGGGGGGACCATCGATGGTGACATTTGTTACCCGGTAAGTGGCGCCACTGAGCTAAAACAACAACTAAATTTTTTTTCGAAGGGAAACCTATATTTTTACATCATATTCTTATACCTTGTGAAAAACTGAGTAAATTTAATATAAATTATTTTCCTTGTCCGATGTATAATTGAATTAATCCCGGGTCGAAAAACAAGCCTGGCATTAGTTTGGCATAACTTTAGCTTCGGTCTGATATCAAGTCTGGATCACAAGCGCGAGCCAGTCTTTTGCCAGACATATGCCATACTGTTGCCAGATTATTTTGTCTCGCAACGACACGGCATATATCTGGCAAGAGGCTGGCTCGCGCTTGTGATCGAGATTTGTAACTTTTTCGAGCGGGATATTAATAAATGAACGTTCAAACAGAAAATTAACGCCCAAAGAAACGACTATTGCATGTTCAATTCAATCGCGTATTCGGCGAACTTCAAATTAAAGTATTAAGTTGACACCTTGCTTTAATAAATGTGAGAGAACGGATCGCGAATTTACTCAAAGGGATTTTTTATGCGTTTCTACTAGATTATTTCATTTTATAATAGAGTAATTCCATACCAACTCGACATAATGACCCACACAAGGATTTTTAAAATCAAAATTAATATTTTTTCCAGAATCCTTGGACAATAATAAAGTGAAAATTAGCAACATTACGCGTAAAATAATTTACCAACAGTTAGTAGCGAATTATTTTAAAAATGATGGGTTTTTACGATTTATCCATTGTCGAAACGATTTTGCCTCCAAATTAACGATTCCATTGAAATGAAAAAATGATACGATATGTTTCCTTAACTGAAATTGTCCGCAGAATTCAAGAAATTGGTCAAAATCGAAAAAAATGACTATTTTTGTCAAAATGCACTTTTTTGAAAAAATTGGATTTTTTTTTGATTTGCTATATCTCAAGAGTTTATGAGTGCAAATTCAATTTTCACAGCTTAAATTACTCGTCTAAGTGTCTACTATCTATCGCACAAAAAACATTTTTGTGCATTAGCACTGTCATTAGGTAACAATGCAAAATTAATTTTCAATTTTATTTTGTATTTATTCAATGAACCGTTTTAGGTTTTAGAATAGTGCGATTCAGAAAGAGTTTATTTATGAGAATTATCCAAACTCCATTAGAAACGCCTCTTTAACAATTGGTTTTTATTGAAATAATAAATAGTATAAGATTATTACGATTATTAATAAAAAAAATCAATGTCAGTCTGTGAAGTAAACAGGCTTTATAAATGTAACGATTATTTATAAGTCTAATCATAAGTTAATTCGTTTGTTTTCAATAAGATCGAACGCCAATTGGAAGTTGTTTGCAGTGCTACCCGCGCGGAAAAACTAGTTGCTCGTCCGTCAAAAGTCTGGATCGTAATCGCGAGCCAGACTCATGCCAGATTTATGACATGCTAGTCCCAGATTTCAGAAGTCTAGCATTAGTACGATATGTATCTTGCAGACGTCTAGCTCGCGATTACGATCCAGACTTTTGCAAGATTATTGCCAGATCAGCTGGCAGTATTTTTTTCCACGCGGGTAACATTTTTACATTTAATTATGCACTCTGATTCTGGGACAAATTCATGAAATAAACGAGTGCCTGGGATTGTGAATGCTTTAGCAGTTGGCGCTTCCCGAACTACTGCGACGTCGATTTTTCTTACAACCACGCAATAAATACTTGTCATGCAGTCCTTATAAAAAATATACAACGTGTCAACATTCGTTATTTGATTATCAAAAGGTCTTCGTAAACTTTCTTTCGCTGCTCGCGCTTTATTGTCCCTCCTGTTCCATCGCAAGGAGATTGTTCGTGAGACGTCGTAAAAAAGACCAAGCCGCATCGATAACATACAAGTTCTTGTGTTCGCAAAGTCGTAACATGTTTTGACAATTTTTATATCTTCCGGGACAACCATCACTCATATAGTGGATTTTTTTCACATTTGGGAATTGTTCCTTGATATAAGAAACAATTTTTCTCTGAAAAACGTGTACTATTCTTACATCATGTTTCAAATCATCAGACAAAAAACATAGACTTTGATGTTCCAAATTGCCAGCTCTTTTGAAATAAATCACGACTGGGTGAAGCGTACTTGAATCTTTTGTCCAATAATAAGCTTGAGCTTGATCTTGTAAGATAAAGTTGTAATTTTCACTAAAATCTAGCAATACAATACACGCGTCGTCGGACAACGAATCTTTCATTCGTTTCAAATGTTTAAATTGCTCTTTTGTGACAAAACTGTGTGGAATGAGTTTCTTGAGTGAATCTGCTACAAGTTCAAGGTATTCGGATTTTGGTAAGTTACGTGATATAAGTTCGCATCTAGTGCCGCTGTTAACTCACTGCTCAAAATGTATAGTCTCATCATCGTCCATTTCTTCGGTAAAAAAATAGAGTTCAATAATCCGATCGCTTCATCGCTTTTTATTGGACAATGAAAACATTCAAGTGACAAGCATCTTTCGTTTGAGGAAATGCATAAAAGTTGATCAATGATACCATCGAGATTAATACTTTTGGAAGCGACATAAACATGCAGTTCAGCATTCTGGTGTATACTACACACGCAAACTGACTGGACTGCACGCTAGAACACGGACTACCCGCTAGAACACACCACTTTGACCTTAGGGAACAGAATGTTGAAAACCCAACTTGACACTCTATCTATCTATCTATCTAATGCCAGACTTGTTTTTCCACCCGGAAATTCGTCCATTGACATTTATTTGAGTTAATGCTGAAAAAAAATTACACTAATGACAATTTAGAAAATTGAAGTTTAGTCGATTCCGCAAACTAAACTTAGTTGTCGACTAACCAGTTACATCCATTTTATGTGTTCGAAATATAAGTGTTCGAACTAATATTCGATGCAAAATATGTCCTTTCTTTACGATAAAAATGTTGATCAGTTTTCCAAAAACAAACGATTAGTAGTCGACTGACACGTCAGATTGAAAAACCGTCAAATGTAAGCCGAATCGACAACCTAGATGCGTCTAATTGCACAAATTATGAACTGTTTGAGTAACTGACAATTATGTTTGTTCTCTAATTATTTCGCATCAATTAATACGGTAAATAGTGAGAAAAAGGAACTCCTGAAATAACGCTCTGAGTTGGCTGTTACAATAGTTTATTACATTGAGTTACCAAATGTAAGCGAAATAATAGTTTGCACATAAATAAGTCAATGGCATGTTATTTTTCGAAATTTGCCTATTAAATGGTAACTGTATTGGCAGCAAACCAGTTCGGAATGTCAAGTCAATACGATCTTGAAACCTAAATGAAAATATTTTGTTAATAAAAACATTGTATATAAGTGAATTTAACGAAAAAGATGTCATACAAAATTAGGGGACGACAAAAGATAACATTGAAAAAGGTTTTACGGCAACCAGTTAATTGCGTAAATGTTTATAGTACACGCTTATAATAGATAGCAAAAGTGTGAACAGCTCATATTACTTTGTTACGCTCATCGATTTAGTGATAGTAATTCTGGTCGAATGAAGTACGGGCGAGACAACGAGCCACAGGTATGTTCATTTAAAGGCAAACATTTTCCGCAAAGCGAAATTGACACAAAGTTTTCGGCGAACACGACCAAAGATGAGCTAACGTCAAAACGATTGATGCTGTTGAAGATTGTGACATTTCCGTTACATTTTCGCTCACCAGAAAACAATTATATTAAACCGTTAATTTTTTATCAGCTTATGGATACTACGAACTGAATCAGTGTTTTCTTTTTTAATACTATAAAGATCTAAATTTACATTAAAATACATGTGTACACTGTTAAAAATTTTACGAAAAAATTAAAGTATTTTTCATTAAATGGACTTCGAGTACACCCGTTCATTAAAATTAATGTACAAATACATGAATTGAAACCATTGCTTAAATGGGATTTCAACATTTGTACATTAATTTTAATGTACGTTTTTGAAACGGACTTCCAGTACTTACATTAAATTTCAAGTCATTTCTAACAGTGTACCTCATAAATTAGTGTACAGGTTTAATCATTTACATTTATTAAACTTTTGAAATACTTATTCCTTTATGGTATATTTTTAAAAGACAGTGCAAAATGACTCAAGATCACTGCAAAAATGGATGTCTTTTCGTAAGACACTTTTGTAGTCGTTTTTAAAATACCTTTGTCGTCTGTTCGAATATGTTTAAAGTATCTAGATATGAAATATTTTTGATGACTTCAATAAAATCACAAATAGTGTTTTCCATATTTCGTCATATTTAAAGTTATCTTTCTCGGCTTGATGCTGACGGATGTTGATCATGGAACAATTTGAGTGTTTACTGTGCACTTTCACAACCGTCACTAGTAATTTGTTAATAAAACACGTGGTTCGGTATCACAGTAATGATGCGAATTTTAAAGTCAAGTGTGAATTTTATGGTTGCGGTGCTACATTTTTTAAGTGGCGATCATGTAAACAACATATGTATAGAAATCATCCGCAGGATATCCCTACAGTAACTTTTATAAACAATGATCTTGAAGATCGTATTGACGAGGTTGACAATATGAGGGTAATAAGTTCGCCTGATATTTGTTAACGCAAAACAGATATCAAGAAAGGCACAGTTATTGAAACACTACTATCTAAAAAAATTTTGCCTTCTTAGCTGCAGAAATATCTACCAAATATATATAAATTATAATAATTTCTATTTTTTAAATTTATATGTTAAAGTACTATTATATATATTTTCAATCAATAATTTTTTTAATTCATTAATATAATACATTTTCAAAATATCGTTGGCATTTTAATTCTTTAATGTAATTAATATAATATGATAAATAATAAAAACATGTTAATACAAATCTTCATAACCTGTAAAATATTTAGGAAGAAGTAGTATTGCCTTACAATACTCATAATTATTGTAATTTTCATATTTATTAATAATAGTATAGTATTATTGTAATAGTAAACATATATATAATCACATAAACATAAGCAAACATATATATAAGCATAACTTTTGTTCAATTACGCGATTTTACTTTAATTTTTAAATTTTATCAGTATTTATTATTAAGTGTCTCTCTTTTCATTTTTAATATCATTAAAGTTTGTACGAAAATATGTCCTAAATTTATTTTCACATAACACCAATAATCTCAAATTTTATGTACTATTATTTTACAGTTTGAATTTGATTTTAAGGTAAAAAAAGTAATTCTTTTAACGGTGGGACAATTAAAAAATTACTTTTTTGCTATTTCTTTAATATTAATTTAAGATTATATAATTTAATGTGGTTAAAGTTACCTTTTTTTTGACACTATATTATTTGCTATTACCTATTTGTTTAACATTTTACACTTTAGAGTTTCCTTTTAACATTTTAGAGTATATTTGAATACATTCAAATGTATTTAATGACTTAATATTTCTATTTTACTACTATGTCTATAAAAACATATACGTCGTACTAACATAGCAAACTTTTATATTAGCAAATTTTCAATGACCAAAACGTTGCAGGCTTGATTCATACATTTTCTACCAGAGCATGATATAACTGAACTAAAAATATATTTCGCAGTTTTGCTTGTACTTCCGGTGGTAAACAGAGTATGGTAAAATATACTGCATGGTGGAATATACTGCAATCCTGCATATGATCCTAGTGAATTCCCCGTTTCCATGCCATCTTCATACAGAAACAATGGTAACACTAAGTTGTCTTCATAGTTTTTTATCTCATTTTTCCAAAAATTTGTATTAAATGTTCAGTTTGTTCGGCATTTGTAGAATCACATAAGTGATGGTAATAAGAAATAACTGTATCGAATACATATTGTGACTCTAAGTAGCGTTTCAGCATCAAATCCTTTGGCACGTATACGGCGTACATTGATGCAGTTTGTAATCGGCCATTTTTTTCCTGTTCTGTAATTACTAAGTATACTTTCTCTGGTTTAATCAACAGATTACATTTTTCGAGACACGCAAAGCGTTTGTGTACGCTTTGAATATCACGAAAAGAATTTTGAAAACAATCAAACTTGTCAATGATTTCACTTTTTTCGGGTTCTTTAATTATACTGTTGAGTTACCGACTTGAGTTCGATTCATTGTATTATCAGAATACAATTCAGATGTTATTTGTAAAACACTTTTAGCTAATGATGCATTAGAAACAGTCTTGTTGCAAATGCAATTTTTAATATCACATTGAAAAGTATCATTTCCAACACTCTGTATTCTTTCAGCGACAATCACACAATCTCCGTTTACATCCATATCACAATTTTCTAAAACAGTATTTACATCACAATCTGAATCGAGGTGAGGAATTTTGTTTACTTCTTCGCATTGTATACTACTACTACTGGCGGTGATTACTAATTTTTCTGAAAAATGTTTTTGCGAAACATGTTTGTACAAAGAATTTTTACTTGAATATAATCTGGAGCAACCATCAATATTATACTGATAATCAATTTTGCGCTTCGCAATACTTTTGTGTACAATTTTTAAATAAATATTCTTTGTTCCACGAAGAACATTTTGATTACAAATTTCGCAAAGCATATTCAAATTTTTTCTTCCGCTCTAAATAAAAAACAAATAATTATAAATCTTCCATAATTAAATACTTAAAAATCTGAGAAGTTAAATTATTAAAACAATTCAAAAATTTGTCAACGCACATTAACAATGAATTGGTAAAACTGGGGGGCAATCATATTTTAATAACAAGTAAGATAAAACAAGTCTCAATCTGAAGAAATAAAAATGAAACAATGTCGCAAATTGTAGATTTTACAATATTCTATACATCTAAGTTACAGTACAATCATTTGTTTTGAGTCAAGTGAGTCGAGTGCCTGCATATTTTTCCACACTGTACTGACATTTGTTGCGATGTTCTCAGATTTCTTGCTTTTGATGTTGTAAACAAATTTTTGTATGAATTGCCAAACCATCGAGCAGTCGTGAGAATAATTTGCATTGAGAACATAATAAGCCTTGAAACACATATCAACTGTGCTTCGTATTTCACTCCATTGATGTATACATAGATAGAACTAAAATTGTCTGGGGTACCAATGGCCAGCACCAATGGTTGTTGTGTACAACCATACTCCCTCAGTTTGTCAACTCGTTTCGTAAAGGATGGTTCCAGAATTGTAAGAGTCTAAATAAGAATGATAAAAAATTTGTAATTATACGTGAATTTTTTTTTTTTTATAATAAATATGCATAATATGTCAAATATAACCTACTTCAGTTTTAAATATAAAACCCTGTGCGATTTCCTCTTTGGTTGGATTTCACGTTTTGGACTTTTTCTTTAGTAAAACAGGAGTAAAAAAGTAAGGTGGTGTTAATAAACCCAAGTCTTGAACAGGTACACCTTTAATTAAATATGTAACATGATTATTGTTAAATACAACAAAAAATAATACACATTTATTGAAATTTAATTAGTTTCACGTGTATAATTTCACAAAACATGTTTATACTTACTTTCTTCTAAATCTGTTAAATGGGAAGCTATTTTCTTCTTTTTCGCTAATCTTCACACACGAGGTGCAATGACCGGCCACTCATAAAAAAATTGATTTGAATTTGCCAAGTTTAGGAATTTGTAATCGATCTCCAGCTAGGAGTACAACCAAAGTAAAATTACGAACTAATTGTAAATTTTTATTAAATATTGTACTACATAAATAAATAATTGAACAAATATTTTTATATTACGTTATAATCATAATTCTATCTGTTTTATTTGTTTAATCAGGTATATTAATTCATACATTGCTAAATTTATTACTTTAACATTAGAATGATTTTATTTTATTTTTATTATTAGGATTCATTCATTTTTAGTAGATTATATATATAATGATAGAGGTGGACCAAATAAAAAGATTTATAATTTAAATCAAACAGTATGTGGTATCCTTTCCAAATCGTTAAATAAAAATATAATGACATATTTTATATTATTTGTTTTAAACTAATTATTAAATTATTTATTAATTGTTAAAGAAAATAATGTTTTGCAATTATAAATATTATTTTAATAATTTAAAATGTTGGTATCATTAGTTTTTTATTGGTACCAATTAGTTTTAAATCTGCTTTTTTTACGAAGTCGAACTGAATGAGATATTACAGTATAAAGTATATTCTTTTGAAACAGTGATATTATATATAACTACATCTAAGTTATAAATTTGTAAAATCTTTTGAAAATAAGTTTGTTCACATCATTTAAAAAGAAAATGTAATTTTTTACTTGAATTATACGTTAACGTGTTTTTTTTTCGTGCACGAGAGAAAAACCATCTGATTTAAGTCACACTTTATATTCAATGATTTAAATCATGATAACCCTGAGCTGTATAAACAGCAATTAAAAATAAAAGTGTCTAATAACAAAGTGCCAAAATTACCAGTTGAATTCCAGTAGTCTCCTTTAAAAAAATTAATTTCTCAAAATATTGAGATATTGTTAAGGCATTAAATTTTTGACGTTTACCGAAAGATTGCTCCCATGCAGTTTTCAAACGTGGATCGTTTGGCATCATTCTAATTAACTCATCCAGTGTTTTATTTCTTTCCTCGGTGTCTTGTATCGTTGAAATAGCAGGACTGGAGTTTTTAACAATCTTCTTCGTGTTTGTAAATTTATGGTACAATTTACCATATGCAGATTTCTTTAATTCATTACAATATGGTGTATAGTAAATTGAAGCATCTTCTCCAAATACAGTCTGTATGTCTCTGGCCCAAAATGTCAACACACTGCCTGGAATTCTGAAATTTACGAAAAATTATTTTGAAAAATACACTTTATCATATGAGATAAACCTTTCTGAGTAAAACTTTGCTTCAGAGTGTTACTAATCTTACTTTGTATAATCTTTAATCAGAAAATATACAACAATCTCTATTAGTTTGTCTCTTTCAAGGTCAGAAAGATTCGCTCGGGTCATTAATTCTCTTCCAATACGACTTGATGAAAGGAAATGCCGTAATTTCTAGGAAAGTAAATATTACTAAATAATTATAATTATAAAATTTGAAAAAAGGACAACGAAGCAGTCTTAAAAAATCCACAACAATCACAATACAAAAATTATAAAACAGAAAATTTATTATTTTACTATAATACCTGTCTCTTAAATGGTGATTCACTGACGATTTTATCGCAGAGTTTATATTACTTGAATTTTGATCAATTACAGCAACATTAGAGTTATTTGAATTTTAAAAATTAGTTTCAGCTCCGTTTAATTCATCGTAATCAACTTAGATCGAAAAGTCATCTTCATTATATTCTGATACTTCAATATTGATCGGTTGATCCTCCGTAACTTGTAACAATGAATTCACGACATCCTGTAAAATCGTATAAATTATATTTCGTAATAATTTAGACTGCCTACATAGAACAGATAATGTACTTAAGTCAAATCAGTTGAAAATCTATTTTCAATCCGAATATAAATTTAAATTTAAAAAAAAAATTGAAAAAATTGAAATAGTATTCTGTATTCACTTAGATTAAAAAAAGTAAGTAAAAATATTACATTATTTAATTACTTCAATAAAAAAAAATTAAAATTAATAATGGCTTGATATTAAAATTGTTCTGAATATTGATGAATGTTCTGAATATTCATCCTGTATAATAGAATATATTATAGAGCTGAAGAACAGCTCGAGTTTGACTCAAATTTAACTCGAAGTTTCCGAAGCCTAGGAAGCCGAAGTTTTTGCAATTCCGAGCTTCTTTGTTCCTCCCCAATCCCGCCCAGCCCACATCCATGACTCCTCAATTAATTCCCCCACTCTGGGAAGGGGCGGAATAATCAAAACTCGCACCATTTGCGTCAGAACGCGAGTTTTTGCGAATTTTTGCGTTTCCGAGCTTCCTTGTTCCTCCCCGAATCCGCCCAGCCCAAATCCATGACCCCCCAATCAATCCTCCCCTCTGGGAGGGTGCGGAAAAATCAAAACTCGCACCATTTGCGTCACAACGCGAGTTTTTTTCGAGTATTAGCCTTTCCGAGCTTCCTTGTTCCTCCCCGAACCCGCCCAGCCCACATCCATGACTCCTCAATTAATCCCCCCCCTCTGGGAAGGGGCGGAATAATCAAAACTCGCACCATTTGCGTCAGAACGCGAGTTTTTTCGAGTTTTTTCGTTTCCGAGCTTCCTCGTGCCTCCCCGAACCCGCCAAGCCCAAATCCACCC
>JABFOV010005877.1:0-11428 GCA_022817685.1 Aradophagus sp. ZL-2020
TGTATATACAGCGTATGTTTTTCAACGATTGTATTTTATGGAGAAAAAAGAAATAAATAAAAGAATGGATAATGGATCCGGTTGATTTTGAATTTCGTTCAGATTCTATCGAGGTCTTCGTTATTTCGTAAAAAAAAAATGTTGGCAAGTTAATTGTCTTATTAATTTTTGTCACTTATTTTTACATTGTAACATTATTACGAACATTTTTTCATCCATCTTTATTTTTTGTTTCATTAATTATCAGGACTGAGGACTGAGGAAAGAGTTCGCAAAGAAACACGTACATTTTTTTATTGTTGCAGATTTTATTCGACTATTTAACATGAAAAGTTGACAAACGCAAGACTAACATGTCTGAAGTTGCATCAAAACCGGGTTTGAAGAAAATGAAATGTATTAAAAAAAAAAGAAGGCGACTAACCAGTGACGTTACAAAAAGTGAACCAAATAGGTACGCTTTTCTTCCTTTTTATTCAATTGATCTGATTCACTTCGCGGATCTGTAAAAAGTAAATCAATACGATCGATCTACTATTAAATTAATATGATCAAAGTTAAGTGGATTTATCTGTGTAATTATATGTCAGTAATTTTGCATGAATTTTTTGCATTTAACCACACCAGGTTTGACAGTAGATCGATTTTTCTGATAATAAAAACATTGGTTTTTAGCACCAAATGACGTTTTCAGTAATAAAAGGTTTTTTAATGTTTTTATCAATTTATGAATTGTCTATATTTTCTTTATTTTTGCAAAGGTCACCTAGTTATATGAAAAAAAAAATCAACTGATTTTTCAGTGGAAAACGCATAAAAAGCCTTTGAATATTCCAGAATGATCTTTGCTGTTGAAAGAAGATGAATAAAATCAATATCTTGACAGACCAAGGAAATAATATAATCCAATATGAGTTTTGCGATTTCCAACGTTTTCTACTAATTTAGAAAAATCTAGCAATACCATTGGCTGAATTCAGTTACAATGTTATATCTATATGAAAGTGTGTTACAAGATAGGGGGCCACCTGATCTGCCGAAAATATACTTCACTTATGATGAGAAACGTAGTACAAATTAAAACTATATACTCGAAATATGTGAATCAGTCAAAAATTTTGAATAGTTTTTGTTCTAAAATTTAAATGTTTTATGCACTGTAATTGATAATAAAAAATTAAAGTTCCTTGTAATTGTAAGGAAAATTGATGTTTCAATAGTTCATTTGAAAATATATGCTTTGAAAATACAGAGGATGTATATGAAATTGCATGTGTCTTATGTATTATAAATGATGAAGTGTATACTTGTATGAACAAGAAGTTTCGTACGTATATAATATACGAGTTCGAACTTAGAAAAATTATTGTACAATTGGTGTTTGCGAATTGCAAAAAAACTCATCAAACTCTCTCCAAAATGATAAAAGGTTGGTAAAGTAGTCAATAAAAATCGATATTGATATATTTCTGTTAAAATGAAAAGATTTTACAACGAAAACAGAAAATTTTTTCATGAAAATTTGTTTAACTTCAAACCCGTATATTATGTACGTACAGAACTTCCTGTACATATACTTGTTTTAGATATTAATAGTGTATGTGAAAATGTGAAGAGTAGCAAAGTTATTAAAGCTCAAATGATACAAAACCAAGCAGAGTTAATGTCACGCAGACGGAGCCAATCAGGATTTTCTGTGAGAATTCTTCTGCAAGACGCTTTTACTAATCTGGTATAAACTATGAGCGAAATTGGTATGTCGAGCAAAACGCTGTATCAGTTTTTTATACAAATAAAGTAAAACGCTCACTACTCTTTTAACATATAGGGTTTCTATACTATAATAATACAATTTCTAATTTTTTTATAATTTTTTTATACTATAGTATAAAAAGTTTTACTAAATTAGTACATCAAGTGTATTTACTAAATTTGTATGATTCACACAATTTTTTATTTCGAATCCCTTTAATCATCCCCAAAAATTATTCGATTTTTTCATCACACGTGTCGTGAAAATCACAGGATAGATATGCAGAATTAACATATAGACAAACAAAACGTAAAATCATCAATCAGTCTGGCTGATATTTCTCAGAAAAAGTCGTACGAGCAATGAGCCACAGGGTTATCCGCCTTGAGACCGAGTAAATAAAAATACCGCGACAGATAAGGTAACGGAGTCATCAATGAACGATTGCGTGCTTTGTTGGACCATCGGCAGAAGGACAGATTTAATAGATAAAAAATTGGAAAACAAAAGACACCAAAGAAAAAAATGTTCCTGTCTGTCTTCGATTGAAAGGTCTCGTTACCAATAAAATATTGTTAAAGTTCACTTTTCGCTGAATTAACTCTCGTACTAACAATCAACACTTCAATCTTTAACTTAATTTTAAAATTACAAGCACTTAGTCGACCATCTGAACATGGCAGGTTTAACTATGTCTATATTTAAATCTAAAGTGTTTGATATATACAATACATACAGAAATACTTGTTCGCAAAAGGCAGCCTTTTTGGGACCTGAGTGTATGCTTTTGAAAAATAATGGTCATTTTGGGACCCAACATAATGCTCCTTCAAAGAGTGGTATCGGGTTCCAAGGTTGGGACCATGACGATGAGATACTTTTTTAAACGTACACCGAGAAAACGATATCGTACAGTATGGATTGTAAAATTTCCAGTATGCTTATTGGTCGAAAGAAAACAATCTAGCAATGTCATTGGCTGAAGTTAGTTACGATATGATATCGTAAACAGTTCACTATATGAAATTGTGCACATTACAATATGTGTTGTAATGGTTACAATATGGTTTTCTCAGTGTACTATTCATTATTTTTGTGAGAGTCATGTCAGATGTCCTAACGATGGGACCATAGAAAAGAACCACTAAACGTGCTATCATTGTACATTCAGAAAGTTATGTTTGAAACATCAGTGGTCCATAACATAATTTCACGTTAAAACGTTTCCTATTTCTGTATTTATTTATTTCATTTACATTGTTTTCAATATGAACCATTTTTTTCTTGAACAAAACACGTCTTTGCATGAGATCCCATTTGACAAGTGACGCTCTACGAACGGCGATTAAATAATAGTGCATACTTATATTACTGTATTGTCTTATATACAAAGTGGTCAGAGAACTGAAGACGGATTTTGAACGAGACAAAACGAGCATTGTTAATAAGTTGAATCTTGTCAATTAACGACAGCGGCCGCGACCGGCATGATCTCATTGCCAATTAATTGAAAAGCCATTACTTATTAACGCCAGACGTCCATAAGCAGATAATTATTTATAGCACAAATGCGGATCATTAAAAGATTCAAAAGTAACACTTACATTTGGATTTTGCTTATGAAGAATTATTTATTACGGATTTCCTTTTAAATTACTACCAACAAAAAGATTACATTTGCAGCAAGTAGATACTGTTCGACCGTAGATAAAACTACTTGCGGCTTGTCTTGCAACTAATATTCCTAATTAAAAATAAAATCCTCTTTTTTGCTGTCTTAAACAATTCAGAAACTTTATTCTAGGAAGCATCAACAAATATTAATTGTCTATATAATATTGGACCGCTAGATGGTGCTAAAAAGTAAATAAACGCGTTCCCGCAAAAGTCGCCTTTCAGTTCTTTAACAGTGACTATTTACAAATTGATACCTATTTACATCTAAAAGTTATCGCTCGATTGATGTGACTAAGGAATACCCTGAGTATGCGATGACAGTAAAATTTAAGTTCAAGTGTCAACAGTTGTAGTTCGCACTCGAACTGTTTGAAAAATAGGATAACTCTAGTTGTTTTATGTGTTACAGAGGAATAACATTCATAGCACATGAGTCTAAAGTGATTACAGAGTCAAGCGAGCAATTATGTTTCTAATTGTATGATTAATTGGGTGACACGATTGAATGCTGTTCTAGATAATTATTTTTATCATTTTACAATAAATATTTGTATAATAAAGTGGACATTATGTACATTCATTCCTCGATTAGAATATCTGAGCGAGGATAGTTTGTTTGAAGTATATATATGATATGTACTACTGTAGACCTGCAACATGATTCTTGTAATGACCTTACAGTTAAGAAATGAAACTTTTTGTGATAATACAATACTAAATTATTTAGTATGCAAACCTTGTTGACTGAAATAGGAACAAAGTTTGTATAAGTAAGAATTTGATATGAGAACCTGCGTAGAAACCCAGTTAGAATTTTAAGTAGGAACCCAGACTATCGAGAATTACATGTACTTGACAGTTCTATTTAGGTTTTCATGTAATTATAATTTGATGAAATTAAAACTACGTAGGAATTCAAGCAAATTCTTTGATGATCCAAGTTCCTTTTTAGAATGCCACTTAGGTTTTTTTGTAGGTTCTTTTATTGAATTTTTTTAAAAGAACCCGAATAGTTTTTAAAAAATCTAGACCACTAGAATAGTCTTCTTTTAAAACCCAATTGGATTCTTCAAAATCCATTCAATATTCTAAGTTGGAACTCAGACCACCCAAAAATTTATTTAGGGTTTCATAAAACTGATAAATCAAACCAAAACCACATAGGAGCTTACATAAATAACTAGATGGTCTGACTCCCTACTTAGATCTTAACTAGGTTCTTCTGTACCTTTAGTATCGAATTTCCTCATAGAATAATACAATTTTTTCTCAAGGATACCTATGCATTTTCATCTCGGAGTTTAAGACCCCCAAAATCCACATCGCAGACCTACTTAAAGCACCAGTGAGTTTGATCTTAAAATAAGGCTCATCATGATAATAAATAATGACTTAAAATACATGTCACACAGTTTGGATGAAGTCTAAATGTCTCTACCAGCTTGGTCCAATCAACAGTTTCGTTGCTCTTCGATCAGAGGACCTTGACCAGAGGTGTTTCTATGTAACATTTTGGATCGCTTGAATTGCTTGGTTGATAGAAACCGAAACAGGTAACAGGATGAGAAGATGAAGCAAATGAGACTACCCCATTGGAAGAGCGCTTCGACGGCGTTAGCTGTGTAAAATGCATGGTGGAGTAGACTGAGAATGTCGCCTGAGATGGGCTCAACTCCTATCTCGAGCCATAGCAGCGGCAGGATCTGGCCGTTGTCGATTTCGCGTGCAAATTTGAAGCGGTTATCTTTACGAACCTCCAGATTAATTTGTAGCCGGGAGATACCATCGACAGGTAAAGCTAGACGCTGAAATAAATATTTTGATCAAATATGAAGTTAGTCCCTTGAAATAATCTAGGTAATTTTCATAACAAAATAGTTCATACAGGATCCTATATAAACGGAAAGAAAAATTCGACAAATTTAATAAAAACCATGTTGCCTGGAGCTATCTATACCTTTTGCAAGCCGTCTATACTATTTTGGCATACGCGGCCTGCAAAAGCAGTATAGGCCACGCCCCGATTGGTATAAACTTTGTATTTAATAGTGTATAGAAGAAGTGTTTACCAAATTTCCGTGTTGGAATCTAAAAATTTGGATTTTACTTAAGAATCCGTACCACTTAGGAACTTATCTGAGTTCATTTTCAAGTTCAAAATTCATTTATACCATATCCACATGGAGACCAACAGGATTACCGGTAAAAAAAGGATAAAAGGTCGTCGCCCTAATACATTTCATAAGAAATTGGCGACTTTTTCTCCTTTTTTACAGGCAACTTTGGAACCTGCATAGGTTCCTAGATGGTGTGGGTTGTTATGTAGAATTCCAAGTAGGTTCCTGTATAAGTTTTTGTATGAAATTCCTGTACAGGATTCTATATGAATTTTTTGTTGTAAGTATCGTCACATTTAGTACTTCTTTATTATTTCACTAAATCATAAATAGAACCAATGAAAATAAAGTATTCGTTAGACATAACTAATAACAGCAATCAATTCAGAAAGTAATATGATTTATAGACTACGACTGTCATATTATTGATCCGAGCTGCTGTATTTTTAGGTCTTTTCTTCAGTAAAGATTGTATTACCAAGAAAACTAATTTTGACTCATCGTAATGAATAATATTTTTCAAATGATTATGTCAATGAATGTAAATTTAAAAATTTAATTTCTGAGATTTACGTAAGTGTTCACTTACTGGATGAATATCAATGTAGGACTCATGCAATTCTTTTTTGGGATTAAGTCCATCAACGTGTTTGAATAAAGCTTCATCGCCGAGATAAAAGTGCGGAAACGATGTCAAGAAAGGTGTATTGTAGTAACATCTAGAGTTGTTGAAAATGCCTCTAGGAGGGCAGGATGATTCGTCCGAGCGATTAAGACAGTAGCAAGGGTCTTTTTTAATCGACACGTTGAACACATCATCTGCAAAACGATATCTGCAATTGTAAAGTTTCATTATGTTAAATTAGTGTCATACCTTTGTCGCGGGCAGCAATGTACTTTCCTACCCTAGGGCGGAAAAGTCCACTTTCGAGACCCTCGGGTGCAAAGTGGACTTTTCTGCTCGGCGGGCAGGAAAGTATTATTTCTGCCCAGGCTACAGGTATAAAAAATAGTGCATCGTACTCGAAGGCAAGCGCCCTTGGTACGTAATATACTATTTGCATACATGCACACTTATATATACACAAATATGTATGTATCTGAATATAGATGTATATACTAAGAGTATATGAAAAAGATATCGTAGTTACTTTCATAATACGAATAGTCAAAACTCCTGACGAGGGGTTCAATTACTCTTACATCTTTTAAAGCTCAGTCAAACCTTCGCTAGCTACCATTCGCGTATCTATCCAACGTGGCTAGTTATCCTAAATTTGTTTGGATAGCTATCACTTTCCTTCGAATGTTACATACCTACTCTTTTCAATATCTACTGCCTGACTAAACATTCGATAAGTTGTATTTAAAAGCACGTATAATTCAAAATATCATTCAAAGAATAACCTAAACATTGTCCTTTTTTATTCGTAGCCTGTCTTCATCTTATGTCTATGCGCAAGACAATAGTATGTTACTTAACGAGGAAAAAATGAGGTTTATGTTAGTAGCCCGCAGGGCTACCAACATAAATATCATTTTTTTCCGAATTGAGTACGACATTTTTCCTTACGAGAAAATAAAATATGTTGGTATTTTATTTTTGAGTGAGGAAAAGACAGTTTTTCGATATATCGACTAAAAGGAGGGGATAGAAAATTTCTCCTGCGCCGGATAGCTAGCCGAGGTTCAACTGTAAATATAAGAGATGTACTGATAAAATGTCTGTGTACACATTCGATTATTGATTTTAATTGATACAACTCCAACTCAATGTTTTTGATAAATATGTATAAATAATTTGCTTCTTTACCTTAATGTCGGTAAACCCTGAGCAAAGGCGGGACCTTCATATTTGAGTGGTATAGACCGGCACATTTCTCTCGAATAAATGTACAATTGGGTCGAATTGGGTTCGTTGATGAGATGTGGTGGAAACATGGTGCCGTCGGTGCCGGAAATTTTGTCGCAAGTCTCGTCGCCCCAAACGTTGCGACTTTTCTCGCCATTTACATTGTCAAATACACCGAGATTTGCTATATTTTTTTGTCCCGTGTGAATCGTTATACGGTCTTTCGATAAACCGTCTTTCTGTAACATTTTTGTCATTTTTGTATCATATCCTTTTTCACTGTAGGATTATTGAAGGTTTGGTTTAGAATGACGCCTAATTTTACCTTAATGTAATATTTTTTCGTATCTTTCTGTTTTAGGATGGAAAAGTGGTTATTCCAGATCATCAAATAAAGTGAACTTTACTTTAGGAGGTATTATTTCTTTCCTGATTACAGGTATGAAGTTAGCTTATTGTGCACCAAGGGTAAAAAGTTAATGATTTTCGTAGAGTAAATTTTTTACATAAGACACATAATTATGAGCTTTCCACCCGTGTCGCATACTATAAAGTCATGTAATAAGTGTTATGTAAGTACTGTTATTCATGTTTATTCAATAGAGTGAAAAGATGCTACTTTTCATCCCTGGAGCGAAAAAATACTGTTTTCCACCCTTGGGCAAAAAACATCAAATATCTTTGAAGATAGAAAAGTGAACTTTTTGGATCGGAAACAGAAAAATACTACTTTCCATCAGTAGAATTGATATACAGAGAGGTGATTTTCAAATGCGTGTTATAAAATATACTTTATGTTCCCCTCGTAAAGAAAATAAAATTGTTCTAAAATTCTAATAATAACCCTAGTAAAAATTAATATAGGGCCATACCAAGACCTTAATATGACCTCGTTTAAAAATGGCTTGATCAGGGCTATTTGAAGTTTTTAACAAATATTGGTTCAATATTTTTCGTTATCGACAGTTTGAAACTTCCTCATTATGCGAAACGGCAAAATCACTTGTTCGTTGATTACACAATTGCAAAACAACGTGTCCGAAAAGTGGGTCTTTAGTTTCAGCGTGTGTGCTTTTCTTTATACGAAAAAAAGTTATTAATAAAATGCTAGATTCGTAATAAGTAGAGCAGACTTAATATGTTCATGATTAAACTTTTCATTCGAACAATCCGTACTTTTTACTCAATTTTAATTTCAAATTCAGCACATAATTCGTCTCCACTCAGACACAATCAGTTGGTTACACTTTTTATTTCAATTCGTTTTTTCGCAGTAATGATATTCCGTATCAGTTATATTTTCATGTTTCTATCATAATTTTTTATCATATATTGAACTTGATTTAATTATCGAAGAAATAAAAATTTTTAGGATTCAACAAGTCATTTCCAAAAAACATTTTATCAAACGAGCGAAAAAAATTTTTTTATCGTTTATCCATCACATTATTTTGATATCGATTGGAAAAGTATGACAAAACATTTTCAATCAAAATTAAAGCAAGGTTAAAAATAGCAATATATTGTTGATCTAACAAAACTCAACCTTCAATCAAACAAATTTAATAAACAAAACTGAATATTTTAATTGAATAAAAAATATATTGTCAGAAAAAAAACTTTCTAAACTGATTTTTTTTTAACTTTCTTAGAGTGTTTAAAGATACATAGTTAAACAAATATACAAATATATATTTATTTCAACTGTCTATTTTCTTCGTATATTATCAAAATAAACATTATTTTTTACTGATTTTTAATTTTTGTTTATCCATGCAATACTTTTTATTTGAATTGTGATTAAAAAGTTCGCAATACATTTTCATTAACACATTTAGTCGTCGTAGAAGTAATTATCTTCGAAAATGTTTGTTTCGTAGTTACAAAAACATTCGACGCGTAATTACTTTTTCTAAAACTTTTTATTGTTAACTTTATTTTAATTTGTAATTAAATAATCATGATACCATTCATACTAATATCTCAATGAAAAGGAAAACGTCGTTTTATTGACAATCAAATATTTTGCGAAGCTGAAATTGGTTGTCACGATATAATATAAAAACTGGTAAAACTTGACGATAAAAACCGATTGACATGTCAAAAAAATGTATTCAACTCAGTTAGACATTTTTGAAAAAATATAAATATTGGTGGAGAATAATATTTTTGTTTCGATTTTTTTATTACATTTAGCAAATTCTGTTTTCAGTTTTTAAAACATATATATTTATTCTCTGATAATCATCTTTGATAAAAAAAAAAAAAAAAACCGAATTACCTTTAAAGATTTGTATCACTGAAAAAATGAGAAAGTTACATAAACTTTGATAATTATTTTCATTCATAAAATTCATGAATTAAAAAAAAAAAAAAAAATATTTTGCATCATTTGAAAAAAGTCGCTGTAGCAATTCTTGAATTTGACTACTGCAAAAAGTTTAAAAGAATTTAAAATTTCTATACTTGTAAAACTTAGAGTTTTAGAAACATATTTCGAAAAATTTAGGGAATTAATATCCCTTGAAAATAATCGGATAAGAAATTACAAAAGAAAAATTCATTCAATCTGAATCGAAATTTCACATCCTCAAAAATGTTTTGTCAAGAAAATGAGGATGGCAAAAATGTTTTGCCATCCTCAAAAGTGTATTTATCTAAATTCTTTCAGAACTTACAATCGTAAGTAATCCTAATCGATCAACCGGAATATCCGTCTTAATGAACCGAGCCAACGTGAAGAAAACCGATTCCTCGCCCCAAATGAAGTTTTTTGCGGTCTTCCACTCGATGAAATCATGTTTCGGCAGCAAAATATTAACAATACTGTAGGTGTAGATTTTCCCTCTGATGAAAGATGCCACCAGAAACATTAGCAAATTTGGTACCATCAGGATATCATCCTCGGATCTACCACCGATGTATACGAACTCCCTATGCTCTTGGTAAGTAATAGTTCCATTATCAAAAAATACCGGATTCACCCGGGTCAACTTTTCCCGATAGATATAAGGTCCCACTTCCTCGACCCTCAGTTTATCTTCCTTCTTCGTCATGAACTCTTGATAGTTGGTGTAATTGAAGATCCGGATTTTGTAGAAGGCTTGAACCGGAGGACTTTGCCACCAGCTGAACAGCTGCGAATTGTTCCGGATAACCAGATTCGACACTAGGGTATCCCGAAAGACGTTGGTCCAGCTGAAGATGATGAAAGTCGAGAAGCTAAAAATCGCCAGCAGGGCCATCAACCAGATGAACCAACCCTTCATTATTTTGCTGGTCCGTGCTGTTACTGACTTCTCCACGTCTACGATTGATTGCGTCATGATCTTATCTATCATAGCTCTAGATCTTCGTAGGGATAACGTAAGTTATTAAGCTAGAAACGTCTGGACATGGCTGTCGAAAGCTTTAGATTTGAAGATTTGATTCGAGGAACTTCAAGTAATGATCCTGATGATGTCTTCCAGTTTGGACAAAGAGGAAAACACTAGTTTTGCTTTGACGGTAGACCTTGAGTTTAGGAACACTTCAAAAGTTGAAGGTTTTGGTCTGTAGACTTAGATTTCAAGTTAAGAAGCACTTCAAATTTCGGATTTCCTTGCTTGCAGGTTGAGATCTCGTGTTTGGAAGGACTTCAAAGTTTGAACTTCCAAGTTTAGACTTCCTAGATTATGATTAAGATCTCGAGTTTAGAAGAACTTCAAAGTATGGATTTCCTTGCTTGTAGATTGTAATCTTCAATTTAAAATCCTTCAAGTTTTATATACCAGCTTACGAAGACTGTATCATCTAGTTTTATCATTTAAATAGACGAAGTTGGATATCTTCTGATGATGGTTCAGGGTCAGATAGAAGATTCTTGTACTTTCTTTACACTGATAGTTTAGCTTCAACCGTAGAGTTCCAATAGTTGAAGTCTACAGCTACCAGTTTCTTCTATTTCAGTATTTGGAATAATGTTTTTCCTTATTTCCGAAATTCTTTAATTATTTTCTTTCTGTAGTTAGACTTCTGTCATGTAAGTAT
>JABFOV010005878.1:0-11426 GCA_022817685.1 Aradophagus sp. ZL-2020
TCGATGACCTAGGTCATCGTCAGGAAAGTGCACGGGGAGAAGCATATTATACAGGTCATCAAAAGATCCGCTGAAAACGCTTAGTCCCAAACACAGCTATTATTTAATAAAATTATTTACAATTATTAATTATTTTTACAAAATAAAAAAACCATGTGCACTATTTAGATAAATTATAAAATAATTTTAAAAAAATCGTTGTAACAAAACAATTTTTATTAATATTATATTGTTTTATTACTCAAACGTCTTTACCTGTTCGATGTTTCTGACTCACTGAAATAATTGTTTACTGACACAATTTGTTAAAAAATTAATAGTACTCTTTTAAAAATTGCAAAATTTCTCTGCACAAAGTTATAATCGTAATTGTAATAAAACTAAGATTTGAACAAATTTCTTAGTGTTATGTTTTGTTATTGTCGGTTCTCGGTCATACACCAGTATCCAGTAGTGTTTATGTTTTTTTATGTTTACATTTACGCCCAACACTTCCAAGAACAATAAAGAAAAGAAATTGTATTCCTTTTGTATTCAATGTCAACAAAAGAAAATCATAAAATTACTTGCAAAGTCTATATGTAAATAATATAATTTTATGTTTTATAAAACATTCAACTTTTTTATAAATCGAAAAAGACTTACGTATATAGTTTACAAATTTTGTTTTATTACAAAAATACAATTTAAATTTAATGTATAAAATTAAAAAATATATATTTTTTTTTTTAGAGTGAAATCAAAACAAAACTGTTAGAGTATGAAAATACGAAAATAAATAAAACATTGTGCAATTGTAAAATGTAAATATTAATAAACGTGTGTACTTGTTTGAATTTTTTAAGAATTAAAATATATTAATACATGTATTTAATTTTCAATTGAGTAATAAAACTTGTATCAATAGGTTAGATTTATTTTTACGTAAATAAAATACTTACTTCAATATCTTTCCTAAATATTCGTCTTTACTGTTATCCGACATTGTTAATAACACATGGAATAAATGCGAGCTTTAAAAAAATAGTTCTTTCACTTTAACAGGAAACATTATTCACACACCTCCTTTACGGCACATTAAACATATGAGAATAACACAATATCCTATTTACATTGACAGTTGCAAGCACATTCTAGATGGCGCTTTTAACACGCGGGGCCTCTCACTCCCTCCTCCCTTCCTTCCTCCGCAGCAGCAACTAATCAACAATCGAACCTTGAAATCAGCCCAAAAACGTATTAAAATAAGCACGAAAAGTGCCGCAGTCTGGATGACATATGTTCAATTGTCGATTTCGTTCCAAAATCAGCAAAAACTGCAAGTATACAAAAATACGCGGCAAAAAAAAAATAAAACAAAAATAGAAAAATCAGACAATTGGTCCCTTCCCTGCATGCCGTCAACGAAAATGCTATTATTAATGATTAATTTTCATACGAAGCGCCGAGATTTCGGAAAAGGGAAAGGAATGTGCGTTGCCCTGTAAAAGACTACGGTCGTACGATGACACGTTTCACAGAGATGCGTGACTGTTAAACCTGATTTTGCATGAGAGAAAATTTTAGAAACATATTTATCAGGTTAAAACTGGGCATTCAGACGCAAAAATAAATCGTTAGAATAATAAAACTGTAGCGATGATAGTTTAATACTGTTGGTTCGGAAGTGACTGGCCCTAACCTGAATTCGTCAAGTAATTAACCTCGCGGCGCGGTCGGCAGGGGCGCTGAGGTAGCGGGGTAGCTAGTGGGCTAGTCGAGGCAGTCGTTGACAGTCGTTGACGGATGTCGCCGCAAGAGGTACGACGTTTCCAGAGTTACTCACGCTTGCGGTGGTAAATAGTTCAAGTTTTGACAGTTGCCGCGACAATTTTGCGAGCGCGGCGCGACTCGCGCGATCCTAACCTCAAAGCCGATGCGCGATCGTCGTCGTCGTCGGGCGTCGTGCGCCCTCCAGTCCCGCAAGCCTCCGGCTCATGTCCCTGAAAACAGTAGCCGTTGACCGGCGACGTCTTTGAGACGTCCCTTTGACGACGAGTCTCGTCGTTTCCTTTATTCCGTTCATTACGCTCACGGATTATATAACCTTATTCGAGGAGGAGGTGTCGTGGGTGTCGGATCTTATTGTTGTACTGATGCTTCGTTGCATTGTCGCGTGACCGAGGTAACGTATGACCAGCCGAAGACTGATAATTTTAATTGCGATTCAAACGATCTTGATGGCTGTTGTAATTTTGCCGTAGATTTTCAGAGCTCCACTTGATACGGTTTATGTCAGAGGCGCTCATAATTAACTCACATATTTAAAATTTCATTCATTTATTGCTCCGTTTTTACTTATTATTGTCTTTTTCTATATTTATTAACTTTTTATTTATCTTCTTTTCAATTCTCCATTCAAATAAAAATTTTAAATAACTTTTACAGCATTTTCAGAATCAAAATTATACGAAAAGAATAGGAGAAGCCAACTATTATTGCACAAATACATTGTTCTTAAGATTTTCTTAGTATTTTTCATCAGCAAATAATATAATGCAAGGCTGTGTTTATACAATACAGGCTGCAATGTAATTGTGTAATTTTATCGAAGAATCTTTTTTTGTATTTATATATATGATAAGTTAAAATATATAGTTTGTATTCATGATATCTCAGATAACCATTATTTTTACAGTAACGAAAAAATGATATATTGCAATATCACTCATGATAAAACATTTCCCTCTCATTGTGATGAAAATGAGTTAGGGGTTTTAATTGTATCACTGTCGTACCACAATTATACCACTTTTGTATCACAAATGTATCAATATCTTTCTTGCCTTTAAAAATAAACTGTCACTTATCTAGTATTATGATCCACATCTATAGCTCAACTTGACTGTGAGAATCATTTTACTTTGTTATCTACTGGTTAAACTTTATACCATGTGTTCATTTCCGTAACGCATTTTCATCAGACAGTGAAAGAAAAATTGTGAATCACAAGTAATACATGAGTGAAGTCCATGGAGTGGTCATGTGATATCACACTTACATCACTTTCTTGTCACAATAAAAATCATGGTTCTCTGGAATTCATAAATTACAATTGTGTTGGAAATTCATCATTACGCTGCAAATTTTATATCTAACATGTCTAAACAAATAATTTGCAAGTTTGAGTGATTTAAATTATTTTTGTATTTGAATACTATTTTTAAGCATATTGATTTAAACCGATACAATAGAATGTAATTTACTTTTGGTTTCAATTTTATAATGTTTTCAAGATCTTTAAATATGCGTTGTAGTTTCTTCTAAAAGTAAAATTCTCACAAATACTGTTGAATCAATTGAAATGACCTTTTAAAATGGAAACTTTATTAAGAAAACACAATATATCAGGCAAATCTCTTACTGTCAGAAATGTGTCTGGTGAGTTTGAAATAATAAAATACAACTTTGATATGGGATTCAAATTGTTTCAACACATTGATATATAAATTCTGTAACTCTTTTTTATTTGATCGTCTTTCATTATATTTAATTATATTATATATTTATAATTTTATCATTATTATAAACATTTTATTTATTATAATCGAAATAGTATACTATGTACTTGATACTTTATTGCAAGCATTATTTTTTATTCAAGTTTTGGTAATAAACTGCTATTCTGTCCTTCAGTAACACATTACAAAGATTTAAAACAATTTGCTTCATGAAAAAGACAAAAGTAAGATAAAACTAGCGATGATAAAAAATAATCTTAACACAAATGATTGTGGTGAATAATGAATAATAAAGCAAAAAAAATTAAGAAATTCAAATAAATATTATTACTTGCAGTGTTATATTGCACGTTTTAAACTTATATAATTGTATAAATTTATAATTATGAACAAAAGATTGGTAATTGAACATGATTATTTTGTTCCAAGTTGATAGAAAGAAAGGGTGTGTTTATTTTATCCCACTTTATGGAAAAGGCTAAAAAGAATCGTTGTTATATATGAAATAATATTTGATTGATAAAATTAACACATCTCAAAAGTATAATATACAAAAAAAAGTATTTTAGAAAAAAAAAAGGTAAAAAGTATTTTAGAAAAAATCTAGAAATTATAAAATAATTAAAAAAAAATACATATATATATAACATCATTGTCTTTTGATTTTCAGCAGATGACTCTTTAAAAAACAGATATAAATAGGGTTAGCCCTGCATAACCAGCCTTGCAAGTATCCCTATTGGAGACAACTATCATCAAAAGACTAAAATGAGGGTTGTGGCGCTTGTCAGCGGGGGCAAGGACTCTTCCTTCAACATGATGCAGTGCGTTGCCGCTGGTCATGAAATAGTAGCCCTAGCTAATTTATATCCAGTTGAAAAAGGTAAAATGCTTGACTTAGTACTGCGGTTTACTATTCTCGAATCTATTAATTATGATCATTGAATGAACTTGAAATAGTATTAATTGATTCTTGAAATATGATATGGATGACAAAAGATACAATTTAGATTTTAATGACAAATTCCAGTTTCTTGACAATAATATAACAAATGGTCAATTTCAGATGAACTGGATTCATTCATGTTCCAAACTGTTGGTCATCAGGGCGTGGAGTACATTGGTGAGGCGATGGGCCTGTCGATGTATCGCGAGCCCACATTTGGAAGATCAAAGATGCAAGAAAAGTACTATTTGCCAACTGAAGATGACGAAGTCGAAGACTTGTACAGGCTTCTGAAAAAAGTCAAGGTAGAGAGACTTTCGGGTGGTATATCCATTGTCTATTTTTAACATAAGACCAATTCGCTTGAATTCGTATAGACATCAGTTTGAACGTAGAATAATAGTTTAGAAAAATGTTAAAATAGAACAAAGTAGTGAGCAAAGTTTCTTTGTCAAAGACTGCAGATATATTATGTAAACTTTCAATTTGGCTTTGTAGGAACACGAAAATATAGAAGCAGTATCATCCGGTGCCATCTACAGCGATTACCAAAGACTTCGAGTAGAAAATGTGTAATTATTATTTCAATTTATACCATTCATCTGAAGCAGTTTTGAAACAACTCGCCACGTCCATTGATTGCATGAGTTCACATTCAATTCTTTTCCACTGTTGTTTACAAATGTCAGTTCAAAGAGTGACACCTCCATTCCACTTGTTTTGTTTGTAATCGAACGTTGATTCGTTAGTTGATTTATTGAGAGTACAATCGATAGACAGCGTTGAGTGCAATTGTTTCCTTTGATTGCCTATGTATTATTATCGTCTTGCTGAAAATACAAGGTTTTTTTTTCTTAGGTGCAATCGCTTGGGACTAGTGTCCCTAGCGTACTTGTGGCGTCGCGACCAGGAGGAGTTACTGAAGGAGATGATTGAGTGTTCGGTTAACGCTGTTGTAATCAAGGTGGCAGCCCTCGGCTTGGAGCGGAGGCACCTCGGCAAGTCGATCGCCGAAATACAATCCCATCTCGCCAAAATGGTAGGTAAATGTCTGACTGATTGATGAGTTGTTAGAAAGTACGTGTGTGCGTCCCTCATTTGGACTTATTCCAACGAGCGACGCGATACGTATTCACTGAAGTCGCAAAATTTCGGACAGTTATTTTCAGATACGAATAATTGTCGATTCATTACATAATGATAGATGCAGAACCAATGTGACAAATTTTTTGCGCGGTACAATTAATTATCACGAACTTTGTCAAAAAATGAATCAAGTTACTATAAACTTTCTTTTATGAAAAAGTTTTGAAATTTCACAAAAACAGATACAGACAGATGGCAATATCAGTGAAACATCTTTGAAATGTAAAAATTGTTATATTGTCATATTGTATTCTGAATTCTTGATAGGTTTTCAGTGTCATACAATGTGCTTATGCATTTTTATTATGTCAATCATAGTATTTATGTTAATCATTTTAAAAATATTTTTCTTGTGTCAATATGTTTCAGTGTCAGGTTTTTTTATTTTTTTATTTTTTTTAAGTACAGAAACAAAAACTTGGATTAAGGATTAAAATTTAATTGAAATTGAAAAAAGAATGTTAAAACAAATTAATGTTAGTTAACTAAGGCACAAAACGTATTTTTTTAATTTGTTCTTACAGAAGGAGAAATATGGTATAAACGTTTGTGGTGAAGGAGGAGAATATGAAACCTTCACTTTAGACTGTCCTCTGTACATTAAAACTATAGTGATGTAAGTACTAAGATATGTAAAACAAAGTTGAGTTTGATGAATAATGTGATGAGTAATGTGTAAAAGATTCATTCTTCTGAAAATTTGCAGTGATGAATGTGAAAGCATAGTTCATTCTAACGATGAAATTGCTCCTGTAGGATACATCAATTTCAAGAAAGTACATCTAGAACCAAAGAACGTTAGTTGATTTGAGATTCCCCACGTGTAAACGACTATTTGAAGAAATTTATTTATTGTAAATTTGTTTTACAGAATGGATCAGAGTTGTTGACATTACAAGAAAGGCTGAAAGACGTTTGTGTGAAAGCTCCCTATGATTACATTTCTGAAATCGTAGGGCCAGAGCTGCAAGATGGTTGCAACTTGTCAGAAGACGAAGCCGAGGATCAGGATTTAGATAATAAAAGTTTAAAACCGTCGAATTCTGGTATGTTTAAACTTTATCTTTAACTCATTTTAAGCAGATGCAAAATGTTTGATTGAAAAATGCATAAATGCAGTTAATATAATATGGCGCTGAAAGTATCAATTATTAAAAAATGAGCAGGAGAACATAATTCTGGGTTTGTGTTATGTAAATTGTTTATTATATTACTCGTTGAATAATTTGTGTCATTGCAATGCAGGTCAATTTAATCCACTAAGTCCGATAGATATAATTCATGAAACTGAGGATTACCCTGATAAAGCCACTGTTAATAAAAACCAAACTGGCTGGTACTGGTTTGGTGGAATCATTAGTGAAAATGAAGACGCCACACTCGCCATGGAAGAAGCTTTGGACAAACTAAGCAGTAGGTAAACCTTAAATTCTTTTTGCATACTTGATTAAAAGGACTTAATATTAAAATACAAAAAGCAGACTTGAGAATATCAGCTTTGTGTTAAAGGAATGTAAAATATTGCATATTAAAGTAAAGGTATTAATAATAATAATATATCAGTATAACTTATTCGAAAGACAGCATTTCAAACTTACAAATTAAATTTTAGTTGGAATAAAATTAATTCGCGTCTAAGAAAATTTAACATACTATTGAATTCGCAATAACATGATATTGAATCAACGACGTTATGTTATCTACTTTAGATAACACAATGTGACATTAACGATGTTTACACAAGCAACATGAGAATTTCATGTTTCGTTATAATTGAAATTGATGATAGTATTTATAATTTGGCTGTTGCGGTATATTGAAAACGAGGCATGAAACCAAAACCGAAATCTTTAATTCAAATAAAACCGATGTATTTATTTAACCGATACTTATCATATATAATTGAAAATATTGTATTTTTAATAAAAAGTTATAAAATTTATGATTGTACATACCGAAAATTCAATTTTTTTTCTTTGATCAAAAATATTAACGTATTTTTTATTTCTTATATATATATATATATATATATATTTTTGTAAAATGATCATTAATCATGATTAATTTTCCAATCATCAGTCTTAAACGAAACCAATGTGCAATGTTAATAATTAAAATTATTTTTATGTATTTCAGTGTTAGTATCTCAGGAAAATTTAGATATGTCAAACATCGTAGCAGTAACTTTGTATGTAAGAGACATGTCATTTTATGCGTCAATGAACGCAATTTATGTATCGAGACTGTCAAAAATCAATCCGCCAGTCAGAGTTTGCGTCGAATGTCCCTTAAACGTTCATATCATCCTTGAAGCAACAGCTTATAAGAAGCTTGACGTGACTGACAGTGATACCAAGGCCCACAACAGACATACAATGCATGTACAAAGTGTCAGTCATTGGGCCCCAGCCAACATTGGTCCATACTCGCAAGCAATTCGTGTAATTATTAATTAACATTTAAGGTTTTCATTTGTTAATCAATTGTTAATAATATTTTTATTTATTGCTTTTTTTAATTGTTTCTACCAAATAAATTCACCCTAGGGGTAGTTAGCTTCATATTTGTCTGCTCTCAAGATGCGTAATAGTATATTTCATAAATAGCAGTTGTTTACTAATGAGAAACTGATTTTTCCTCCTTGCAGTAAACTATATTTTTTATTGCAAAAGCAGATCACCATAGCAAAAGAGTGAACAATCGCAATTTTTTCTCCTAACAGTGAAATATACTATACTTACTACACACTATTCAGGATATACTATATGTCAATCATATTCTTTTTACCAAAGAATAGAATATAATTTTGTAATGTATAACTATAATTTGTTTAACATTAGGTTGGAGACATAGTCTCAGTCGCGGGACAAATACCTCTAGTGCCTGGTAGTATGACGATTCTAGATTTAAACATAAAAAGACAATGTCGTCTAACTTTAAGGCACATTGGCCGAATTGTGAAGGCCATGGATTCTAATATTCAACTTAGAGACATCGTCCAAGGTGTATGTTTCTTGACTCATCCTAATTATATCTCTGAGGCACGTAAAGAACTTGAAAGGCGGACAAATAATGCCATAGTAGATTATATTGTAGTTCCTAAACTTCCACGAGATGCTCAGGTTGAATGGTGGGTGTGGGCCCACAGAGATAATACGAGATTTGAATGTAAGTTTTCATATCTATAACGACTTTTACTTTTAATTCTATAATTATTTATATATGAAACTTGTTGCAGATGAGGAAACTGGAAAATGTATTGGAAATTTTAAAGTTGCTATTAGAAGAAGATGGAATTATGAAAATAACGTCTCTGCGATTGTGTGTAATTTATCCACAGGTAACTTGACAAGAACTGAAAACTTTAATTATAAATTGTAATATATTATTTTATCAACTCCTTTTTTTTAAGTTCACTTGATGTAGAATCGGCTATACATTTTAAATTAGACATTTTAAATATCTAATGATAATATCTAATTTATTAACAGTTATGCTAAAGGATACATTAGAAATGATCATTTATAAAAGAAAATGATATCAAAATGTTGAATGATGAAAATTGATAAAATATTGAACTTTTCTGCAGGTTCTTCAAATTCGACTGGCAACCTCGTTGTTGAACCAAATCTTAATTACAATGAGCCAACGAATGCCGAATTAAAAGAAGCTTTTGAGTACTTATTGTGTAAGCTCGTGAAAGGTTCTCAGTTGCAGAACCCGACGTGCAATTTGCGCATCTTCTACAAGGTCGGCAGTTCGCCAGGGCCGAATCTAATTCAGCAAGTCCTTGAGCAGTTTGGCTCGCATAATCTTGTGATCACGATCATCCCTGCCATACATTTGCACAATTTCAGCACCTTTCTTTCAATCTGTGGAATCAGGCACGAGTGAGCACTGTCGCCAGGCGACAGTGGGTTTTTAAAGCCAGGCCAACCAGTGAACATCATCTCTTATCTCCTTACGTTACTTCTTCGATCATTTTATGCATTAACAACATCAGTTAATAATGTTAATTAACAGCACCGTTGATTTGTTAATTAGCGACTTACATAATCCTTTCGTTATTTTATTATTATATGTTATTGCGTTATTTTTAATATTGTTACAATTGCAATTAAATAGTCACACAAAAAGAAACGGCACTAACTAATAAGTTGCTTATAAGACTGCGACGTCAAAACTTGAATAAATGATGTTGGATTCATTTATATATATATATATATATATTTATATGAATATATAAACTTTTTTTATAATTATTTATTGTATTTTAAAATGAGAGTATTTCGACAAAATGAAATCGATTCAACTGCAGAAAAATGGGAAGAACAGTTGATAATTCAGATTAATATATATATATATTTTTTAACTATATGTTACGTTACTTTTATTGCACTCCGTGTTTATGAATAATGTCATACCGTTACTCTCATATTCCAACTAGTTAATGGAATCAAGTGTAAAACGTTATGCCGTCAAATCAAAAAGTGCTTCAAGTATGATCATGATAGTTCGTTATGTGTATATTTTTTTGGGTAATTCTTAAAAGTAAAGTTAAAGTTTAAACTTTACTTTTCAAGGACCACCCTAGTATATTTGTATGTTGCGTATAAAATATATAAATATATATATATATATATACTATATCTATTGATTGAGTGTTGCGTTCGGTGAGAAATAACGATTATAGACAATTAAGTGGATTACAAATGTTACCAATTGATCTTCAGTAAGATCAGCAACTTCTCTTAACAAACGTGTTACAAGCGTTAACACAATTAGGAAATTTAAACAGATGAATCTCAGTGTTACCGACGCTGTAAAAGTTTCCTATTGAGTGTCGAAACAAAGTATCACGATTAACATATGTGAATTGCAATCACATCGTTTACGGATAACCTGATATTATAGATAAGTTGGGACACTTTAATTTCATTCAAGATATCTTCCGTTGCTTCAATGTTATTGCATTTGATTCGTGTTGTAAATGGATTGTTGAATGACACAATTAAGTCATTTGTATAAAAGATGACGTACCCTGTGGAGCGCGGAGTTACTAAACACATTTTGTACAGTTCTTTTGAAGAAATTTCAGACAAAAGTAAACGATGTATTAGCTTTTTTTATTTATGTTTTGTATTCGTGGATGAAATTCGATGTTAACAATTGGAAATTTTGATCAGACAGATTGAGCTGATTATATTTAACTAACTATTATAATACGAAAATTTTATGATTGAATGAAAGTAAGGAAAGAAGAGCTAAGCATTTATTGTGTTATCTTAACTGGAAACTGGTGTTACTCCCAATGGGAAGAAAAATGAACTCTAAAACATTGAATGAACAAAATTGAATACCAGAATTGTAAATAATAAAACCTAAAACACAATAGAGGGAAAATCAGCTAATGCAGGCATTGGTTATTAGAAAAGAAAATGAGGAAGAAGTGAAAAAAGCTTGCGAATTTCAATCTGTTGTTGAAAAGACTTTCAAGGGCCTTTGTTAAGCGTATATAACAAGAAATGAAATAACGTTGTAAAGCAGTGTGACGTTTCGTTTCTCGAGTTACTATTATAAATATGTAAAAAAAAAAAAAAAAAAAAAAAAAAAAAAAAAAAAAAAAAAAAAAATAAAAAAAAAAAAAAAAAAAAAAAAAAAAAAAAAAAAAAAAAAAAACGAAAGAAAA
Organism: Aradophagus sp. ZL-2020; assembly: GCA_022817685.1. NCBI lineage: Eukaryota > Metazoa > Arthropoda > Insecta > Hymenoptera > Scelionidae > Aradophagus > Aradophagus sp. ZL-2020. Next base: position 11,282 of record JABFOV010005878.1, read on the forward strand.
AAAAAAAAAAAATATAAAAACAAAAAAAAAAACAAAAACATAAAAAATAAGATATAAGAAATACAGCGTAGGAGAGATCTAGTACGTACATAAATACACATATGAGAACAAAGTGTAGAAAGCTCGTCGTGCTAACGCAGATGCG
>JABFOV010005879.1:0-11427 GCA_022817685.1 Aradophagus sp. ZL-2020
GAAGTAGGGAGAGAGGTACGTCTTAGTGGTTCGGAGTTGTGTATTAGTGACTATTTTTGAGTGGTGGATTGTTTTTTCCGAAAGTGTCTTTTTATATGAAATAATCGTATAAATGAATTTATATTTTTATTTTTTCAGGCATAATACTGCCTACGAGTTGTAGAGAGGTCTCGTGGGCTCGTAGATGAGTATATGAGCCAGCCTCAACGCCGCGCTCCCGGCCGCACCCCCGGCCGCCCCGCGACTGCCGTCCGTTCAGTCCCCTGCTGGCCACTCCACCCAGAATTCAACCCAGAAACCCACCGACTCGGGTTCCAGTTCGCCGTTAATCCGTTTATCGCGTTACTGCCACCGACGGTCTAGCAACCCCCGACACCGCCAACCCCATGGTTCAGCCCGGCTAGCTCGCCTCACTTCGCCAACTACCGACAGCCGCCGCATAGTCACAGATATGCGACTCCACGTTTATATATATATCCATGCGAACGCTTCCACCTTCTTACACCTACGTCAATGTTTGTCTATACGCAGACTCATGTGCCCATGGACGTCATATCTACAAATCTTTGACTGTCTGTGGCTTTGTGCCTACGCGTGTAGGTGTTTGTGGGTGTTCACGTATTTTATGGATGTGTGAAAGTAAATCTTCTAAAAAGAAAGCGCGCACTTTTTTTTATTCATGGATAAGAACAGCGATTCCAGTGTTCATCGTTGGATCGCAATTTGATTGCGATATTTGGATGAATCGTTTTTTGATTCATCCCAATGGCAGTATGAAATTTGTGGAAACGTCAAGAGACAAATATTGAGGTTTTTAACTATTAGTGTATAGGATAAAATTTTGACGAAATATATGTATATTTTTAGACTCAATGTTTGATGTTCGTAAATGAAGTTCGCCAAACTGTTTTATCATTTCAATGAGACATCAAATGTGAAAACTTTGATGTGACATGATACGGTTAATGAACTATGCTTTGGGTTATTTATGTAAAACAACAATTTTGCTGCGTAAGCTTGTAAATAATGCGGAAATGATATGAAAAACAAATGTTACGAAGGTGTCATACGTATATCATTATAGTGAAATAATATATGTATCATTGAAATACATTTGGAGTTGTATATTTTTAAAATAAAAGTTATACATTACAAATTCAAGAAAATTAATTCGCTGGTAAATGTACCATTGAGAATGGTTATATTCGTATCATTGAAATACATTTGGAGTTGTATATTTTTAAAATAAATCAACCATTACGTATCACTTGTAAAATAAGGCAATCATAATTACGTAATTTTTTTCTGAAACTTCAAAAGCACCTATTATTATGTTCCAGTATCTGAGACATTTAAAGTTTCTTTTTTATTTCCATACACTTGCTTTATATAAAATCAGTTATTATATAAAAATATCCCAAATGAATTCCCAATTAAAACTTGGGCTGCAAATTTCAAGGTAATATTTCATTGAAAAAGTTCACAAGCCAACAACTATCTCACTTTAATGAACTCTAAAGGCGTCAATGGTCGCGCGCCCTGTCCGGCTAAATTGGCCCAAATGATTGATGCTGCTGCAAATATTTCACCTCCTGTTATTCATAGAAACGTCGAGGCACTTGACAAACAAAATCGGGCCACTTTTCGACAACGTTCTTCGAGTTAAAAAAGCAACAGCACGTGCTGTGCTCGAGATGTTGCTGGTATTAAAATCATGATCGAATCTAGATTACTCAAGGTTCGTGACTTATTTGCTTTACGCGTGGTTTTGAAAATATTTGTTATTTGTCGTGCGGCCACCCTGAAGTTCCGTTATTAACATAAGATATATATGAGCGAAGCTGTAGTGCGCGGCGAGGGGTTCATTAATCATCTCTGGTGTATCATGGTCAGTCACCCCTGAAACTCGGCGACCCGAACCATAGGCAAACTCGACGGCGCACGACCTCTCGTTGCACGCGAACATCAAAAACAACGCGGCGAAAAGCGGGTAATTTCATTCTATAAAGCCTCGTCGTTTTTAATCAGTTTCGACACATTTTAATCTACGAAGTCGTAGGTCAGACGAATACATTCCTACTAACATACCATACTTTTACATTTCATATTTAATATAAGGTCAATTTGATCGTTCTCTGGTTCTCGATTCCAACTAGTTTTGGATTCAACATTTGTGTCTTGTTTATGAATAAAACGTTTTATCGATTAATCAACTTCTAAAATCGATAAAATTCAAATTTTTCCGAAAACATGTTTATGCATAAATTTTGGAAAAATATGAGATGGATGAGTTACATAGACACCAGAGTTATCATAGATATTTAAAGTTATTATTGATATTTAGAATAGTTTAAAACGCATTGTTTTAATGTGACTTGTATAATTTAAAAAGTGCAAAAACGTCTCGAAATCCTCGTGTCAACAGATTTACTGCATTGGTGGATAGTCGACCGAAGTTTGCGAAAGTCTAGGACAACCATAATCCCCGTTAGCCACACCCTGGACTCATCTGGATCTTTTTACCCTTCGGTCGAGGGATTCGCGCCATTTTCGATTTCCCGATCTTGTGTTCGCAGCACGACAGTGTATCCGGCTTTTGTCCCTTTTCCTAAGGAAGACCCCCTCAAGTCTGAGCTTTCTGAATACAAATCTGATCGATGAGCGAAATTTTCATAAACAGCCACACTGAGTCAGGTACACGGCACAAAGAAGTCTCATACAAACTACCGAAAATTAAGAAGTTTAGTAGTTTTACACTACCTAAAATAAGAAATTTCAGCGAAACAAAAACCCAAAACTACTAAACTTTTTAATTTAGGTAATTTGTAATAGACTACTTTTTCTAGCGTAAGTTTATGTATCTTCACGTAAAAAAAAATTTTGAACATCATTCATGAAGAGAACGAAGTTAAAATTAAAACTTCAAACTCTACATTTATTTGTCATATTAAGTCATTGTGATGAATTAGAAAATTTTTTCCTTGCCTACCGCTGACTTCTCTAATCATTGCAATCAACATTCATAATAACTTAATCTTTTTATCGTTTTCTCATTAACTGAATCTTCTGAAATTGTACATAACTGTGAGAAAGTAAAATGATCTATTTAATTTAGGATGACTTTGTTTTACATCTTTATCACAATGTCTTAACAATGAAATAAAGAAGACAATTAAAACATAGAAAATAAACTATTGATTGTAATTTCAACGCATGAAATTTCTCATTCAAAATGAATGCAGAACATTCAATTTGTTGCAATGAAAAAATGTCAACCTTCGAAACAAGTGATTCGTCAAACAAAAATATATCGCCGAAATCTGTCGAGGCTACCAACTATTTGCAATCAATTTTAATTGGTGACAATGCGAATTCTATTCATTTGAGCAACACCGGATCGGTGGAATTCGGATTATTCGAAATTCGACTTTGAAACTTGTTAATGAAGGCAAAAAGCCGCGAGAGTAATAAATCCGTGAGCTATGTGACAAGACGCGTTGCTGTTAAGATGAATGAAAGGGCATTTCGTACTACGAGGCAATGGCACATAGCTGGCGAGAAAACGAAGCGGGGGAAAAAGAAGAATAAGGAAAGAAAAAAGTCTGACGAATCGCGCAACAGTTAGCGGAGCTCGTTATATCCGGAGCCAAGCCTTTCCCTCTGTTTTCTTCCGTGTTAGTGCACGTCGTTACGGCATGAATATAACCGAACTCAAGCCGTTGGGTCAGGTCGCATTTCTCGCCCCGCTCGCGCGAGAGCCGGCTGATTTTGGTCGAGGCGAACGAGACGAAAGCACGCGAATACGTGACGACGCATAAATCGGCCACTTAAGCTTGACGAGCTTCGAAACTGGACGTGGAAAATCCCGGGGAATAGTCGTCTGGAGGAAAACCGAGGCTCGCGCGATGAAACTAGCGATCGATATTTTTCTATTTTCATTCTTTCTGATATAAACGTGGTTTACGTTCTTAATAGTTTTTGAATTTTAATTATTCCTTCGTTAGAAAAAATTTACAGTTAGACATTGAACGTCTAGAATTGTTTTTCTCTTTTTGAGGAATTAAAACACTTTTCAATATTTCAAGTTACAAGTTATAGTGAAAAGTGCTAGTTTATTCTGAATTTTATAATTATAGAATTTTCGTTTGCACGTCGCAATTTAGAATACTTTTTCCCGACTTTCGTTTTTTAATTCAATACTTGTTATGACAGTGACGTGCAAGATTCATAAGTTTCTTACTAAAAATTACACATCTTGGGAAAATATCAAGATGGATTCAAAGTTGATGGATTCAAACTATTTGGTCAAATCTGTATGGCATCTTCATTATATATAACATGTGGAATTGTGTAGAACAGTTCAGTAAAAATCATCAAATTTTTCCGTTTGTATTATATTTACAAGTTTTTTCAGTGATTAGAATGGTAATATCAATTGTAATTCAACGTACTTGTTCTTCACATAAGTTTCATATTCAACTTAAATAAACCTTTTTAATCGAAGCACGTAAAAGAGTCTGCAAGTAACATGAAAACATTTGAAAATTACTAATCACGAATCAGTTCTAAGCACTGAACGGTCGACTTATTGCAACTGACAAAGTCAGTTAGACTGCTACCACAACGTAGCAAATTAGTCAAACTTACGGAAAATGATCGCTGTTCGGTGATTTAACTGTCTCTCGCATTTACAGTGTGATTAATATAATCATTCTTTAATGAAAATTGACGAATCAATCAGTCTGTTTGCGTCTCTCTAAACGTCGATTTCTCTGTGTGAAATAAAAACAATTGAAAACAATTTTACTTTACTTCATGTTTCAACATGTTATCACCTTCTTCTACGTATGTTTGTTTGTTTTTATTAAGCAATTATATCTTCAGTCATGTCGGTATAATTAGCATATCGAAATACTTATCCGAATTCAATTTTTTTTGTTCATCAATTGGTCGCCAAGTATCTTATCTATTGATCTTTGTTTTACATTAGTTCTCAACCTTTTTTTAATGAAAAAAGTGTCATTAAAAATTAAAAATCATTCATCAAGCAATGAAAAAATATAAAAATCTGAATGATTTAAAAAAAAAAAAAAAAATGACAAGTGACACTTTTAGAAACAAATTTTGTACAAAAATGATTTCATCTAATCGTCTAATTTTTAAAATTTGTAATAATTTTCAAATATAAAAGTTTGTTTGATACTCAAAGAACAATAGATTCTCTAAACCAAAACCTTGCACTCTTCGTTAAAAATTTGCTCTAAATTAAAACAATTGATTTCACCACAAAACAATGATTTCAATCATTCAACTCAGCATGCAAATTTTCAAGAGCGCAATTTGAAAAATTGCACGACATTTTTTTGGCAATACACCGTAAAGCCGTAGTTATTTCTTTCGCGAAAAAAAACCCTCATTTCAATATTTATCCCGTACGAGTGGAGGGTTGAAAAAGGAAAAAAAATCCAATTATCGTGGTAACGGCGCGTAATCGATGCCCGTGATGCCCCCGACAAAACGGACGCATTCTTCTCCCGTCGGCTAAAAATAGCCCAATCCTCGGCTTGCATCTTTAATCCACCCCTGACATTTAAGCCTCCTTTATCACGATTAGCAAACGAGCCGAGTATTAGTCAGGCCGCGTGGCACAGGCGAATAACTGGGGCCGAGGGGTCGAGGGGGGTGGGGTGAGGGGGGGCTCGGCCTACTTGGCCGCTGGTGGATTCCAGTCGTCGCGGTGACCCCGAGCCGCGGGTCATCTTCGCCGCTTACAAATCAAGCTAATTATCCGGCGCAACGAAAACGGGGAACGGCGTGGCGCGCGCGAGGGTGTCGGCCGAGGGTGGCTTGGCTCGTTTGCACGAGACAGGCCGCTGGGGCGTCGGCTGCCTCGACGGCTCGGCTGCCGCTCGGCCGACTGCCGACGCTGCACTAATCACGCGATGCCCCGAAGACGTCAAACCCGTGATAGCAATTAACGGACGCAACGCTGCGTAATTGCTCTAGCCTCGAAACCGTATCCCCCTGCAATCTGCCTGCCCCGTCCTTTTTTCCCGGCAAATTGATAGATAACGTGATAGCCGCGCTCCAGAAATGATTGTCGGCTTTGCCTCCCCTCCTTTCCCCAGCCCAACCCCTGCCCGTGACCGCGGCAAAAATGAGAAAATCGTCATTAAAGTGGAAACGTCAGTTTATCAGCGAACAAACGTCTGTTTTTGAAAATGCTTCGGAAAATACGAAATTTCTATAAAGGGCTGGTTAATTTTCGACCAAGTTTTTTGAAATTCAATTACAGATGACTTTTTTGGGTATTTTTTAGGGGGTCAAAATATGAATTCTGCGTTTATTCAACTTTTTCCTTCTAAATAGATAACAGCACAGTTTTTTCTAATAAATTGTAGGAAATGTTTAACATATTTGCTAAGTTCACGTACCTAAATTTATAGGAAAATTAACTGTATCTTTTTCTGCATGTAGCTCAATTCTAAAAGATGGCATTTTTTATGCCTAAGACATTTTTGACCGAATGTTGCAGGTAACACTTTTTTCGAGACATGGGTCTAGGCACTGGCGGAAATCTTGAGCAAGTACATCGTAGAACGAACACCAGCGACGTCATATCGGTGCTACTGGAAAGTGTAACATAAGCGGAAGGCCATTAGCCAAATTGCAAGGTGTCTGCTCGTTGTGCCGCTCTATTACCTCCAGCCCGATACGCAGCTCCACTTCTACGATGCTCGTCTGTTACGAACCGCTCGTCGTCGAGCCGGGGATATCACATCGATCTGATGTTTGTGTCGCCGTCTTTTCTAAATCCTCGTCTCTACAAGCGCTTACTATTCTCAAACTTCCTTCGCTCCCGATAAATTCGCAAGTTAAAATCTTTTTTTTATGTTTTCACAGATATTTCTATCTCATCTCATAGCAGTTTGCGCCTAATGACATTTTAATGGCATTTTATAGATTCACATATTTGCACAAAATAACCATTATCAAAATATTTCTTATATTTTTAAACAAGTGGTTTGAATGCATTTTAATTATTACGAGTCAAGATTGTCATTAAAAGAGACTAACAGAAATAAAATGTATTGCATCAAATAAGAGTTATAATATAATATCAGAAAATAAGAAGTCACAATGTCAAATTACTATATTTTAAAATTATTTCTGAAATTAAATATCGTGACCACTTGAATTGTATTGAATAAATTAAAAAAAAAGCACACGTTGTTATTGTTTTTAACGTGTATTCATAAACGACAATTTATAAACAACTGGACTCACTGTCTACAATCAGTGTTTTTTCTATCTGCAATCTATTGTTTTTACTATCCACAACGAAATTCCAAAAATAAAGTTCAGCGTCGATTGACCGTTATCTCCAAAAGCAGCACTGTAACTTTTTTTGAAAGCGCGAACAATGTTCCAGCGAGCAACTTTTTCGTACGTTTTATCAATAAACAATTACCCGCCGGGTTTTCGAGAATCCGCGTGACGGGTCTGGCCGAAAAAGCGGGGCGAAAAAAAAAAGCGGCCGCCGTGCACGCGCTTTCGCGTGATTGCACGTAAGCGTCGAGTTCCGCCGCTGGCAATTTAAGGTCGCGTTAAGTGGCCGTAAAGAAAGGCGACAGTTTGCCGGCAAATTGCCCGCGAAACAGGAAGCCCTTTGCTTCGCCGTCCAATTGCGGCCTTCTGCGTCCTTCCGCGTGCGGCGTTTCACCAAAGCCCCAAACGACGGCCTCGCGTGCGTCGTCTCGCTCGCGCGCGGCGGCCTCTCGCTCCTTTCCGAGATCGCGCGAGATTTCGAGAAGCGCGCCAAAGCCGGCGGAGACAAGCCGTCCAGTCAGTTTCTTTTCTCGACGTAAAACACGCTCGCCGCGAACGACGTTTCCGTGAGAAAGTCCGCCGTAATAATCGGGCCACGTCTGCTGCGATAGATAAAAGTCCAGGCGAGTCCCTTTGGCGTCGCCGTAAAAACGACCGACCGAAAAAAGAAGAAGAAAGAAAAAAAACCGACGCGTCGCCTTCATCCACCCTTGAAATCCCCAAGGGAATCGCTTTTTCCCCGGACTTTTCGCGGATCCGCGCGCACGCGAGGCATTTAAATTGCGAGCAATTATTGCTTCGGCGTTCGCTCAATGCGCGCCAATCAAGCCAGCGTTTTCATTTAATCGTCAACGTCGACAGTTTTTCGTTGGATCGCTTGATAGATAAGATCTGCTGAATTGACATTTAAATGATTTCTTAGTACACCCAGGAAAATGAAATATTAAACATTGTCATCAACCCAGCAGATTGAAGTCGTCATGGGAAAAACCGATATTAAAAATTATTGAAAATGTAATTGAAATAATATTAATTGTAATTTATTTTCTGCTAACGAATTTCAAGTAACTCAGTTTTTGAATGAAAGCTGTATATCTATGGCTTTTCGAAATAACCGAATGACAGAAATTTTTAATAAAGCTGAGTTATGACTGAATTTTGTATCCTTGATACATACTTTCTTTTTCGATCGCAAAAGATGTAAAAATCAGTTTGTTCTATGAAATTATATTAAGAAAGAAATAGATTAAATTACTTCTACCGAAATAATGAAATAACAGCAATAAATTTCGAAAATAATTGAATAATAGCATTTATTGAAACGTGGAAATTGGGTCACACATACTTTTTTACGTTATTTTGTTACTACAAATAGTTAAAACATAAGTTAATTATTAAATTATTGAAAGTGTTGTTATTTGCTTATTTCTAAAAGCCATAAATATCAGGAGTTTTGATTCAATGCATCGAAGGTAAAGATAGATTGTTATTAACTTTGAGTCGCCTAAATATAGGTTGAGGTGATTTTTCATTTTTCGTTTTAATTGTATTTATTTTATTATGAAAAAGATTTAATTTGCAAAACCGTAAACAAAATGAATTCCTAATCATCAATTTACACATTTTTGAATTATATTAATATGTAATTTTTAATAAAGTCCTTCGTTTATTAATATTAGTATTTTATTATTCATAATCGAATTTCATAGTCGAGGTATCAGCCTTATACTATTAAATAAATATCAATATTCATCAGCCCAGACTATAAGGTTCAAAATACAATAATTTAAACATTATAATGCAAGGTTTTGTTGAATATTGACATATTTCATTAATATTCGGACATTTAAAGCATTGAAATTTGAAAAATTTGAATGATTTTTAAATATTAACTGGTTTGCCATTTTTAAATTTGCAATTTATTCCAATGGAAATCATTGTTTACATAGAATTTATAGTTTATCCGAAATTATACCGAAAGAAATGAATCACTACATAAGCAAACTGGATCGTACGATCCAAATCATTATTTGATAAGTCATTGATTTTGCGCCTAAGCTATAGAGTTAACGAACCAGATCATAAAGTAATAGCATTTGTATTGAAATCAGTATACGTATAGGCGCTCATTTACAGCGAGCACGCGTGACGGACAGAGCAGCTGACTCACTTAGTTCAGCGTAAACTTAAATATATCTCATAATCAGCCATTTCAATTAATCGAAATCGAAGTCTCATTTTTTTTGTCACTGAACTCGATTTCCATTTTTGTCATCTAGTCCAACATATATTAAATCCAAGACCTTACAACAAATTTTAATTGTACAATAACAAATTCATTCTACAACGTCCATATCCAAACACAATAAATAAATGATAACCAATAAAACAATCAAAATTGATCAGAAATAGTTACAACAGCGGTTAGTCAATTTTTGCATTTCAAATCATAAAAATTGCATTTTGAAAAATGTGGTTCGATCAATTTAATTTTTTTTTTTCATTCAATTCTTAAAACTCATGCATCATTAAAATTATGCATGATATTTAATTTCTTAGACTTGAAACATATTTTCATTTTGTAAGTTATTCGTTAAATGTGAAATTGAGTGACAATAAATGCGTTGTACGTAAAACAACGCGAAGCGCAGTAGGCTTCGATTTATTGTTCAAGCCGAAATCTTCAATTAGCTTTAAAGTAAATTCTCCAGCGTAGTACGCGGCAAAATAGAAAGCCATCAGCACAAATCCCGACGTCGTAATATCAAAAAAGTTGTAATTTATTTAACGGGTTCAGGCGAAGCGTTACTTGCACGAAAATAATCGTATTTTACGCCCCGGCGGAACGTACGCGCGGGCAACCGACAAAAGTGCATTTAAAATTGCTACTCCGGCTGCTGCGTAATCTTAATTTCAAGCAAACTACTTTCGGCTGGCACCTTGCAGTCTGACAGTGCTATTTCGGATACGCCATTGCCGTCGAGTGATAAAGAAATAGTAGGTTTCGAGTTTGGCGCGGACGCGGTGTTTCGGTGGAAGCGCGCACAAGCGAGGGTGACAAGTTCGCCGCCGGGCTGTGACGTCAAAATGCGCAACATTTGGGCGCGCTCCAAAGGAAGCGTCGCGTCTTGGTGCGCGCCGCTATATCTGTCCGGCTTTTTAGAAATTCCCCTCGTAACTTCGAGCCACCGCAACCGCGGGGGTTGAATCTTTAACGCGGCCACTAGGATCCGGACGCGGGTGCATATCACGTCGACCTACCTAACGGGTGTCTTCATATTTAATGCCCCCCTCGCAGATTCTATTATTTCATTTCCCAACTCCGCGTTGCAAGCGCGAATAATTTCATTAACTCGCTCAAAGATTTCGATAGCCTTGTTCATTCCACCGGAAATTAAAGCAAAAAATGTTATCGCACCGAAGGGAATACCGTTTGGTTATTTTTATTGTTTTCGTGATCTCCGTGAATTACGGTTAATTGAGGGGGATACGTTGTTGTTGCTTGGAGAAAATTGATTGGATGAAAATTATTAATTTTGTTAACATCTGTGTAACAAAAGCAAAAAGAGTGTTTTCTTTCTAATACAATTTGGAAAACTTTTCCATAGAAAAAATATTTTCAAATTCTCTTCGTGTAAGATAGTTGTTTTTGCAGTATAAAAAGTCGATGTTTTAGTAAGTAAAAACAATGCGCGTCATTCTACATTTACCGTGTATGCAGGCTAAATAAGAGTGCCCAACTCATAAGCACTGAGAAACAACGTGCGCGGCTCTGGAAACCCGTATCCATGCATTGAAAAACTTTGTTCGATGGGTCATGAAAAACACAGTGGAGTATGGCATACTTATTAAACCTGAGTGCACGGTAAAACAGAGTGACAGCGAAATCGCAGTACCCCACGTGAATGCTGCAAAAACCAAGTGTTTCGGACGTGTTTTAAATGTGATGTAAAATAAATCACGTCGTTTGTTTTCCGTATATCATTCAAAATAAATATTTATTATATATTATATATATTATTTATATATTATATATATAATATATTTATATATTATATATATATTATATATACATTATATATAATATATATATTATAT
>JABFOV010005880.1:0-11423 GCA_022817685.1 Aradophagus sp. ZL-2020
GATTCGAGTAACAATTCTGGTCGCGCGCGTAGCGGCGCGCTCACATTTTTCTGTTCTGACGGTAGAAAATAATTAATATTTCTACTAATAAAAAATGCAGGTTATTTTTGACCATGGTGTAATGATCAATAATATTGCATAAATAAAGTAAATTATTTTCACGAAGTGAAACGTTTTATTTTGAAAGATAATAAGATTTTACAAAAAATGTGAGCGTTCCGCTCATTACGCGACCAACGATGGGTTAAATTGACTTATAAATAGAGTTCAATCACGAACACTAGTAGGTTAATTTTGAAATAAAATCATATTTTATTAAAAGTATGCCTAAATTTCAGTGAGATGGTATATATGAAATAAATAAACGATGAAAAACGTGTATAGATACATTTTATTTACATGTAATGCTCTTACGTTTTTATGTATTTCACATACGTCAATTAAAATTTTTTTCTTCGAAATAACGTTTATAATTTTGTTTTTAACATACATTTATTATAAAATATAGTAAAATTAATAATAATTGTAAATCATGTTGAAACAAACAAAGATAAACGTAAAAAATTGTATCTTTTGATTTCTTTAACTTAATGTGAATACTAAAGTCGTATATTCAAAATACAATGCACAGTCTTTGAGAAAAGAAAAATTACAGAAATTTTAACTTAAGAGGATGACAAACTGAACAGCAAAGTTTGAAATTTAAGAATTCGCGCCAAGACATAATGTTTCCATAATATGTTTCACTTAGATGAAAATAACATAATAATAATAATAAAAAAAAAAAAACTAAAAAAAATGAAAAACAATGACAACAAGTAGATTATTTTTTACATTTTTTTTATGACATGCAAAAGGATCAGTTTTTCAGATAATACAAAACATTTAAAATAAAAAATAAAATAAATAAAAAAAATAATAAATAAATAATAAATAAATAATAACATTTAAAATAAAAAATTTTACATAAAATTAAAACAGATTTAAAAGAGAATTGAACTCTTGTTTTCAATTTTAATCTAAATAACAATTATTTAAAAAACTAAAAAAAAACTTTAAACTATTATTTAATGAAAAAACATAAATGTTGATACTGCACGAATCTTCCGCGATTTTTCAATATGTCATCCTCTTAAAGCTTCTGATTATAGATAACAACTACAACATGAAATATTGATACTATTAAATGTATCACACATTTCAACGGAACAATGCTACTGTAACACGCGTCTTACATTATTTTCAAATCGAAACTTTGAAAAAGATGGCGACTTAATTTGCACAGAAAAAAGTTGATTCAGATGTTCGTTTAAAAAAAAAATACCGATTCAAGATATATTATTTTATATTATCTTGAATCGGTATCTTTTTCGACCAACAATCTAAGTTGGCGCGCTTCTTGACTGAACAAATTGGCAACTTTTTCGAACAAAAATTTTGAATCAACACCTTTTCCAAATCAGACGTCAGCAATTTTTATTTACTATTTACGATAGAAAATACTGTACTTCTAATGAAATTCGAAAAGACTTAATATTTCACTAAAATCAAAGTTACATATCATTTAGTAAAATAAATCTTTTGATTATTGCATGAATTTTGTAAACTGTGGCAACACGCAGGTGGCCAACAACGCTAAGACGCCATTTCATTCTTTTTTTTTTTTCTTTTTATATACAATTTAATAATAAAGTACAAAATAAGAAATAATAAATAAATTAAAATAAAATCAAATCATATAAAATTTAATGTAAAGCATCTGTAACAGTGATCACTAAATTATATATATAATAAATCCGAAATCATGAATTCTTTTAATTATACGTGCCACAAACTCAAAATTGAAGGTTTAGTTTAATCTTGTTATTATGTTTTTAGTCATTACCTTCGAACGCAAAGTGTTGACGAAAACGTCAATATTTTCAAGTTTAATAGGGCCCTCTTAACGGGTTCAAAAAATCGATTTTACTGTTTTACTGTTTTTGTCATAAAATGTTTCTTGGGATGAAAAATTTAATGTAGCATGCATCACAAGTTCGCCAGAAACATTTAAATTGATTAACGAGACGATTTTCAAAATTTTGTCCCGCGCGTTGAGGGTGACAACTTTCTTCGCTTTCTAAGGGTTAGTTGGATTAGTAGATTTTTTGTTTTCTGGTACATTGCTGGCAATGTACTTTTTCATTGTTTACATACTATTATGTTAACTACTGTTAGAAGGTCAAAGCATATATTAAAAAATAATATAAAAAGTAGAAACATGAAAAAATAAGAGATTTTTATCATAGCTTAAAATGTCTGTCATATTTATATTGTAATTTCAATCTCTTATTTTCGCAACTTTAAACTCCTTATCATATTTTTTAATAAACATTTTATCTGTCTTAACTATGGCTTTGTATTACATACTGAGTCATTCTTTTAGTCTGATGTAACTAAAAATGTTAAGTACATACGACACTACATGACACATCCTACTTAGTGACATCTTTCGTCTTCACACATGCCAAGTTTTTTTACTGGTCACACACATATATAAACCAGTTCTAATCCCTACGAAAAAATCTAGCAAGGGAACTATATACGAATTTGACACAGGGGCCACATAGTAAATATATGGAATTATACGTAGGAATTTAGTATCTCGGTTTACTTATAGGTGATAATTCGATCAAATTATACCTATGTAGAACCTACATAAATTCATTGCAGATATTAGTCTCTGCGTAAAATTTCGAGAATTCCAAGTCCCATACCATCTAGGAACCTATTTGCGTTACCATATTGGTAGTTGATTATTTAATTAAATCAAACTCAAAAAAGGACTTAAGTTACTAGACGTTATGGGCTCCTAAGTAGAATCCCAAGTACACTCAAAGCTCTCATTTTTTGACAAGCTCCTATTTTTAACGCATTCCACTCTCACTTTTTGACTGTTTCTAATGAACCGGAAGTATTGATACAACCAATAGTATTCAAGATTTTCGGCGGGAAGTTTGAATAATAATTGGATCAAATGGTCAAACAATGAAGGATTCGAGTGTACGTTCCATTGTAGTTCTCTATGCCAAATTTCTATATAAAGTCTTACATGGACTTTTATGTTAGGGACGAACGAATCAAGATTTTCAATAACCGAAAAGCAAAGTTAATCAGATTTGTTTGTTCGCCACATAGACACGCACAACTTGTCCGCTGTGTTTCCTTTGGCTACGTAAGAAATAAAAATCCGGCTGTGGCTGAAGCAACGTTTGAGAATTGTAAGTGGAAGCTTTATTGTAACCTGGAAGGTTGCGACGGTCTTGGGTATAATAACTTTGTGCATTGGATGATGCACCAGCAGAATTTGCCGAACCTGGGGCACGCGGTAAAGTGTACGTAGCTCTTGGTCCCGGGATCATAGCGCCAACGCTGCCTCTTCGATGTTGTACGTTTGGCTGTTGATGGTAATTATAATTGTGCCCATTTTCGTTTATGATTGAACCGTTAGTTTCTCGTGTTCGAGGCAAACTGGAAACAGGTGGTGGTGGCGATTTTTCTTCCGTTTCATAAACATCAAAGGCATAATTGGTGTTTGCACCGGCGGAGTAATCACGCCATGGATTTTGGATTAGTCGATCCTGAAATGAAAATATTTACACCAATTAAGGATAATCTTTATTACATGTCCACGTTATTGTTCATATACTAGATTCTTATTTGGATTCCCTTATGGGTGACGATTTGATGAAATCATACCCACATGGGAACCTACACAGGTTTCCAGATCTAGAAAGTACGACTATATAGAATTCCACGGTCCCTATGTAAATTTCAGTATCAAATTCTTATAAATAATCAGATGTGGTTTTTTTTTATTAGGGTCAGCTTCAGTACTATGATGATGGCGGCCAAGCAGTCCCATTACTGAGTTCCTGTTTGGATATTGCATACTCAGTACATACAGTATAACCAGATTCGATCAAATCACCCATAATGGAACTCAGACAAATTCCTATCTAGGATCCCGAGTAAAATTTCTATACAGAAATCTATATGAATGATTCTGATAGGAAAGGATTTCAGGTGACTTTTGCAAAATCAAGCATGGGAATCAACTGATTCCAGAACGAAAATCTGTAAACGCACAGTTTCGAGGAAAACGTTGGACTCAGGTTTCACGGAATAACAAAACAACGAAAGTAACATTCTTTTACATGCGAACTAGAATGATTAATAATAAAGGGCGATGAATACAAATATAGTCAAAGCAACTATTCAAGCATCTAGTTAAAGCAGTGAGTATGTAGGTAAAATGCGATACCTCGTAAGTAAAAAAGTTTCTTTTCATTTCGCTGCGCTACCAATTTGGGGAGGTTCGGTGCAAATTTGTTGGGACATGGTGGTGGTGGTGATGGTGATGTCGAAGTTGTTGATGTTGTTGATGATCGTATTGTCGATGATACCGCATCGCATTGGAGCTGTGGATTGGACTGGCCGAGGTAGGAGAGGCGGCCAAAGGCAGCGAATACACCCTCTAAACCATGCAACATAAGCAAAGCACAAGGTCTTTCTTTGAAATTTCATTCGTTCGCGTTTAATTGTAATGTATCACTCAACGAGGAAAAAGAAAGCTTCGAGTTGGTAGCCCAAAGGGTAGCCAACATGAAAGTTATTTTTACCAAGTTGAGTATAATATTTTTCCTATCGACAAAGTAAAATGTGGTTGGTATCACAAGCCAAAGATTCATGATACTAACCATATTTTATTTTTGAGTGAGGAGAAATATATTTTCTACAAAGTTAACACACAAGCCAACATACAGAAGAAAATGTAGTGCAACAGGTATTTTTGCAGTGTCCAATTCATGATTTCTTAACGAAAATATCCATATAGAATCATATGTAAAAGTATGACACAGGAACCTATTTGAGATTTTACGTCGGAATCCATATCATCTAGGAACTTATTTGGATTTCTGTAAGTTATCTGAAAACCTACATAGGAACTTATAAGAGATTCTACAAAGAAACTTATACCGTCTAGGAACATATGTGGATTCTCTTATGGGTGAAAATTTGATCAAATCATATGCACATGGGAACCATACAAAAGTTGATGGTATGATTTCCTATGTAAAATCCCAAGTTGGTTTTCATGTAAGTTTAGATATCTAATTTCTCTATGGAATCAGATATGAATACTTTTGTTAAAGTTGTTATAGGCTCAACATTATTATTAGAAATAAAGATTTAGTTTTGTAATCAGAGAAAAAACTGGAAGCGGAAAATGTTCCTAATTCATTCTGGTATAAAGGAAAATAAAAGAATTTTGAGTATTTTTTAATGAACATTGAATGCGTAATATTGGGAAACGAAGTTCCCCCTGGTTTAACTGTATTTTAATTTTGTTAACAGTATTGAGTAATACAACATAGAGTGACTGGATAGATTTTTAATTATTCTGGAATTCTGAAATAATGCCTGTTGTAGGATTATAAATTCTATAACTTCATCTGTCAGTGTGTCAGTCTTGTAGAATTAATATGTTTAAATAAGCACCCCAGGTAGCAAAACGTGCGAATTAAAGTGTAGACACTTTTTTTTTTGATGACATGGTTCTGAACGGGTGTGCCTTTTATAAGACATGGTTGATATAAATCTGACAAGAGTTTTAGACCTGACATGCCATGCTATATTTTATTTCTACTAGGGTGATGACATAAAATAAAAATTCATCCCTCCCCCCACTTTGGTGGTTTACAAGAAAATGCTTTTTGCAGCTTGAAACATTAAGTAAGTGATGTGTGATACAAGATTTTGGGAAACGTTAACCGAATGAATATTTGTCTACTCTTCAAATTTTAAGTGGAGGGAAAATTTAAATGATATCAAAATTAGAGATGGAATGGATGGAGCTTGGGATTGTCGGCGTGTTACGCGTTGTGATATTTAAAACAAAGAAGAAATTTCAAAACTCTGACAAAAAGTCATATCCTTGTTGAAAAGCTTGGAAAATGAAATACTTATTGAGAAGTATTTTATTACTATACTTCTCAACA
Organism: Aradophagus sp. ZL-2020; assembly: GCA_022817685.1. Lineage (NCBI taxonomy): Eukaryota > Metazoa > Arthropoda > Insecta > Hymenoptera > Scelionidae > Aradophagus > Aradophagus sp. ZL-2020. The sequence goes on from JABFOV010005880.1 coordinate 6,042, forward strand.
ATTATTTCATATTTCTTCCTTCTTTTTCCTTTCCTTCTTCATCTTCTTCATTTGTTTCTTCTTTCTTTTTTCTCTTTCTCCATTTTTGTTTCTTTCATCTTTTCTTTTTATTCTCTTTTCTTTGTTTCTATATTTTCTCTCTTCTTCTTCTTCTTTATCTTCGATCTGCTTTAACTTTTCTTCTCAACCATTCAGCGAAAAAGGTTGTATCCAGTAGGCAGTCTTGTGTTTCGTATTTCTTCCTTCATAAAAATTAATATACCTATTTTACAAACGTGATTTTTATGACTAAATATCATTACCTTAGTAGTTTGCTTCCGTGATGTCCTGTAAAGTGTACAACTTGCTTGCAACAGTATGAGTGCAAGCAATGCTATCAAACAACCAATGACAGTATACACTTTTGTTGTTTCCAAAAATAAATTGGAAATTTCAGAACTGCGACTCTCACCTTCTTCCAGATATTCATTCGTATCATTTACTGTAACATAAAGAACAATTTATAACAAAAATGAATAAAAAATATTTTAAAAAGAAGATAAAGATACGAATACAAAGTTTGTAATTTGTTTTTCAATTTATGATTACAACTAATTAAAAATAATCGCTTGACTCGTTTAAAAACAATGAACAAAATGTATTGTTCTGGACAAAGTGACGACCATAAAAAAACTAGACTGTTTTTCAATGGTTGCTTTTGTGTCCAGAATGGATATTTTTCAAAAAACAATCAGCCAAAAAAGGCCCCTTTAATATTTATTTTGCTTTACCATGGCGAGCACGAAGCACTAAATATTGAGGATCAACGTGTAATGCTCCAACTCTTCCAGTTACTAAAGTTTCTTTTAAAGCAGCTTCTGCCATGGCAAGGGTATCCGAGGGATGTAAAGCTCTTCCCTTCAGTTCATTTTTATCCACTACAAGAGTCATTTTGGCAGTAACGTAATTGTTGTCGTTTCTAAAAAAAGGAATCCATGCATGTAAAAATATGGACTATGATTGAGTTGTATGTAAACTTTATATTGACTTATATTCTTAATACATACTAATATTAAAAATGTACGGAGTTCAACATACCGTTCTAAATTTTCAAGTATAAGAGACTGAAAGCCTGGTAATTCTTTGAATGTTGGTGCAAAACTTGTAGAAATTGTATTAGATATATCTTCGAAATCAAGAGTGCCAGGCTGTGGTGCATTGAAGTAATCTCCCAAATTAGAAAGTTTGACTTCAAAATCGTAGAATAATCGTAAAGAGTTTGAAGCAGACGCCACTTCATCGTCTTCATCTGAAGAAATCATTTAAAATTATTAGTTGAAACATTTATAAATTTTATACGAAGACACTGAATTTCATTTTAATGTAGAGCCAAAATAAAAAGGATATGTTATAAAACATGTTTACCTGCTATTGTACAAGTCTTAATGCAAATTTTTTCAGCAGAAACAATAGGTATTGTTTCATGTTTGCGAATCTTTTTATTGACAGGGTTGAATGCACCACCCTTTACGGGGAACATAAAATACAGGCATCGTTCATCCGTAAATGACAAGTCGTTTACATCTTTGGATGACCTTAATCGAGAAAATTGTAACGTAGTCTCTCCATTTTCAATACGACCACTGGCGTTAAATATGTCTTGCGACATATCCAAAAGTGGTTGACTGTAACCACTTATCCAAGTATCCATTACGAAAGCACGACCAGTATTTTTATCAACCCATCCGAGTATTGCGTCGGTTTGCGACTGAAACATAAAATGTTTTATTCGAAACAGTATATCCATATACACAATATCCATATAGAATCTTTATAAGAATTTAACCTATTTTTGGTTCTGCATAAAAACTTATATCACCTAGGAATTTATTTAAGTCACTCATGGGTGGTGATTTGATCAAAACATACCCACATAAGAAACCAAATTAATTTTGTAGATGGTATAATTTTCTACATAGAATTCCAAGGAGGTTTTTATGTAGGAACCCATACCATCTAAAACCCTATCTGGATTCTCTTATAGGTAATAATTGGAATAAATCATGCCCTTAAGGGAACCTAAATAGGTTCCTAGATGGTATATTTTTTACGTGGAATCCTAGATAGATTCCTACGCAGGTTCTTGTGTTAAATCTCTGTTTTGGATCTGATATAAATTTGTGTGTGTTAGGTAAAACTGTAAACATAGTTTGCGATGTAACTCTAGATACTACTTGTATAGATTGTCTAAACTAACCATTCTTTCATCTTCAGAAAATCCAACACCCGTCCATAAGTTGGTATTCTTTGTAGTAATTGTGAAAGTAATCATATCCTAAAAACATGAAATTATGAAATATAATTGCGTCTAATCTTAATATCTGAAAATTTTTAAGAGAATTGACTAATTTTTAAACGATTTTATATTTAAAATTTAATTTCAAAATACAAAATGACATAAACTAAACCTTTTTTGATTTGTTTGACCATTGGATCCGGTAATCACAGGTATGGTTTTTCGGAGAACAATTTCTGGGATAGTGCCACTCGCTTTTACAATTGCTGGTTTCAAAAGTCATTCCACCACTAGTTTCGGTCTTGTCTTTTTCATCTATATAATTTGAAAATTACAAGCGTGTTAGAATAACGAAGCTCATTAAAAAACAGCAATTGAACATAACTAAAAATGTATTTTTAAACTTGAAATATACCAAATAAAGAACTCACCGAAAAAATTAATACTAGCAACTCCGCGTTGAGATCTGTGTCCGTGATATTTGAGTTCATCAACCTTATAAAATTCTTTGACATTGGCGTTACTTTTTTCGATACCACTCGGTGGATTGTGCACGTAAAGTCCAGGTTCCTGTCCTTTGGCCCAAATAACTTGCATCAACTCATCTCGAATTTCATGATCAGTAAACGATTCATCAGTATTGAGTTTTTTTCGAAAAAGTATAGTGGTGGTCCCATTCTTTTCAAAACCCATTGCTGCAGTAAGGCTATCACGACCACCCCAATATGTGTCGGGATGTGGTGTTGATCTGTCTCTTGTGTAATAGTCACCAATCCTGTGTTTCATACCCTGAGCCGATCCGATTATTATGTCCGTACAATCCATGGGATTAAAGTCGTGTTCGGGGGTATATTTATGTACACGAACTAGAACACAAGTATAAAATAACATACATTAATTAAATTTATTTTTATTTTCATTTAAATATTTGTAAAATAAATTAATTCAATAAAAATTACCTTTTTCTCGAGTGGCAGTTTCATCTTGATTTCTCGCTTTTGTGACACGTCCTGGTTCAGGTTCAGGTTCGGGTTTAGATGTAGATTCCGGTTCAGATACTGGTTCAGATTTGGATATGGGTTCAGATTCAGACTTTGGTTCAGGAATTGTTTTGGAATCACTTTTCGAGTATGGTTCAGGTTCTGATTTAGGCTCTGGTACTGATGTTGATTCTGTCATACGCTGAAACTTTTTAGCTGAGTCGTTTCTATTTTTCAATCCAGATGCTGTTTCTGATTCAAGTCTTGGTTCTGGTTCTGCCTTGAGCGCTGATTTCGACTCATAGACAAAGTTTGATTCTACTAAAGACCTGGGTTCTGGTTCATGATGTGGTTCGGGTTCGCTAATGGTGCGAGGCTCCTTAGCCGACCCTGTGGAATATAAACGTAGTATATTATTACAGTTAAGTATATACCTTTGACAGAATGACTTTTTCAAGAACGTATCTAGATTTCTGCGTAGAAACTCAGACGATATACGAATTTTTTGAGATTCTACAAAAGAATTCATATAGATTTTTTTTGTCAGTGTCTTACTGTCGTTATTTGCTGATATTTTTTATCTTCATACCTTGCTTTGTACTGACACGGTAAGTAACACTTGATCGTGTTTGGACAGTTACATCCTTATTTGATGGTTTGTTTGTATCTTCCGCTGACCTACGTTTAATTTTCGACTTCAGCACTGTGCTTTCAGGTTCAGGCTCTGATTCAGGACTTGGTGTAGATCCTACTGATGGTTCTGGTTCCGCTTCAAGTTTTACTTCAGACCTAGTCTCAGATTTGGGTTCAGGTTCTGCGTTTGGCTCTGGATTCGGAAGCTGTTTTTGTTTTGCGTCTTCAAATTTGTGATCTTTGATTTCCGGCAGTGCTTTGCAAGCGGAAGTTAGTGTACTAGGCCTCCATCCAACACCAACCCAAGAAGTTCCGTTCACGACGATCACTCCTTCAAGTTCTTGACTATCTTTTATTATTCTCCAGTAGAAGGAAAAGTCGTCGGAGAATTTTTTCATGTTATATGATTGAAGATCAATTTCCGTATTTTTGACGATGGATCCTATAAAATAATTATACATAAACAATTTAAATACGCAGAGGAATTACTAGGCAAATAATGTATGCCAATGGTGATGGTGAGACCCCTCCCTCCCCCCTCTTTTTTACGCAAGTAACAATATTACTACTTTTTTTTATCAGTTTTTTTATTCTGCTGAACAAAAATTTTTTATTTTGGTTTGGTAGCTAGTGATCGAACAAGAAATATTTGATTGAACAAAAAATTCTTGTATGATAGGACTAGAAGCTAATAAAATTTAAACAGGACAAATAAATATTATTCATTTCAATTAATTATGTCTAAGCTTTAAAATTAAGTTAATCTGATCTAGCATTACAAGAGGAACCCTAACGAAATATCCATACAGGATTATATTTAGGAATTCAACACAGATTTTTGCTTGGGATTAAACGTAGGAATCTGTGCCATTTAGAAACCTGTACAGGTTCCCACGTGGGTACGATTTGATCGAATCATACGCCATGAGGAAACATAAGTAAGTTCCTACATGGCATGGCCTTCTACAGGTTTCTTGGAATTCTAGGTAAGCTTCTATATCAAATTCCTATATGGATTTCTTTGCTAGGGAATAATTTATGTCTCTCATTAAACAAGAACTAATACAGCAGTCTTACGTTTGTTACATCCAGGTCCATAGAATCCAATGTTACAGTAGCAAAGCTTTGTTGGAGACGTGGTGCCGCCATTGTCGATACACGCACCTTGTGTACCACAATCAGAATCATCTAAGCATTCTTCCTTATATTGACATCTTTGTCCATGGTAAAGTCTATCACACCTACATCTTCCTAATAAATATCTGCCATGTCCGCTGCAATTTTCTTTATACGTTTTCCTTTCTAATATCTGAAACATCAAATATTACTTTTATTACAGATTACAGATTGATTATGAATTATATTAGTAAATTAATGGATTAGATCGTTCTTTTATTAGTTTTATGTCAAGAATAAATTTTTTTTCTCAAATATTTACTAATGTGAAAAAATAATACTTACATCAATATCGGCACAGGACCAAAACCTATATGA
>JABFOV010005881.1:0-11419 GCA_022817685.1 Aradophagus sp. ZL-2020
TCAAAAGACAACAGAAAAACGCCCCCGCTAAAATTAAAAAGACAACAACCACTGCCCCTTCACATTCCCAAACACCGCGTTTTAATATTTTCCCAATGAAAAAGGCCCCGCTGATAAGAAATTAAAGATTTTTCCATTATAAAAATTTTGGAGGCGAATAAATCCGGAGTTGGGGATAAAACCGATTTAAAATTGGGGGGGGGCCCCATAATCAGCGATTACTTGTCTTGATAACCCCCCCCCCCCCCCCCCCGCCCTTTGACGACATTGACATTTTATTCGCAATTGTACAAGCCCATCGGAGCGTTGTCGCATACCTTTGCGTTTGGAAGTCGGACTATTTCGAAACGAGCACGTAGCTTGACGCGCAGATACGCACTCGGTACGTGAACATATTCGAACTCCGGAGACGCGCGAAGGAGGTCATCGTCAAGGCCTGTCAATTCAATTACGACGAGTTAGGCCGCCGCAGCATTCTGCCGATGTATCTTCCCGCGCGCCGCTCGAATTCATCGTCCGATCGCGAGCGCCATCTGATGACACTTTGATCGACTCGAGACGAAGCGTCGTGAAGTTTGATTGGTGAATCTTTGCGGAGGCTCAATTGATTCGGAAAGAAATATAGTCAAATGAACGGAGAACAATGGGTAATTTCGGTATAAATTGTGTGGTTATTTAAAAAAGTGTCTAATAAATTTACGTGAATTTAGATAATTATATGATGAATTGTGATGAACTGTCAGAAAAATCTTTATTATGTAATTTGAAATGATATTATTATCAATATAATGATGTTATGTTGATTTGATATTATAATGTATATGCTACTTTATTGACTCAACATTCTATTTAATAAATGAATTTTACGTGACACTACAAAACTGATTCAACATAATGAATTAATTGTTCACCTTACTTTGCAATTGAATAAGCGTTGTATTTTTTCTATTGATATTTTTTAAATACAACAATTAGATAATAAACATTTGAATACGACGAACTATATTAAAAAACTACAACAAAATTACAAAAATATTATGTTTTGAAATTATATTTTTGTTACTTATTTATAAATTCCATTTAAATGTCCAGCAGAATTAGTTTAAGTATCCGACGGGAAATAATACAACGTAAACAGATTTCCCGATAAAAGTTTTAACATGTGAAACAATGTCGCCAAAGTTCGCGACGTTATTAAAACAGTCGTTATTTCTCTTACGAATATTTTCATTCTCGTTTCGAGTAAATACATGTATTTTATTTTTTGTCAGTTACGTTATAATAACGTAACGTTGCAAAGTTCAGTGACATATGAAAAGTTTGAGTTATTTCATAAAAAGTCACAGGTGTTACGGCGTCCTCGAACGCTCCAAATTAATATGATAATTTTTGAATTTAAACTTCAACAGAGCGGTATTTACATGAATTTTAAGTTGTGTATTTTGCTTTATATTATATCGCAATCAATCAACGATCAGGATTTTGCAATACTTCCTTATCCAATATTGATATCATTCAATCGTAACTTTCTTCAGAACAATCTTGAAAACTTTTATAACAATATGTGGGTCTAACAGACCCGAACAAAAAGGTAATACAATGTTTTTTGAGTTTTTTTTTAAGTTTCAAAATGTTATCAGACATGATGAAAATTCAGGTAAATGAACATTTAATGTTTCAAAATAACATTTCAAGTTTTTACACAGATGAAGTGCAATTTCACGGCGCTCAAATTTGGTATATAACTGTCACGATGTAACTGAAATACGTTTCAGGGCTTTGCGTATCTCAGTCGCTCGTGTTTGTCATCAAAAGGAAAAAAAAAATTTTTTTTTTTTCACCGTCACAAACCGAATTGCACGGCTTCGAAGCGAAGGAAATCGATTTCATCTCTGGCGTAGGATTTCACGCCGTTACAGCTGGAAGCGAAACGTTTGCGATTAAAATTTCTCTTTAACAGTCTCAGTTGCGTTGACATTTTCAACTTGGCCGTTAGCAATCTGCAAATACAGGCGAACTTCATTTTCATAGTCCTATTTCGTTAATCTGCTTCGCAATCGAAAGCACGTTCCTATTTGTGCCAGTCTATCGAAATACGCGCGAAATCGACGGTCTTCCAACTTTTTCTCACCGTTAATAATTAACCGTTGTTTGATATCATGGGAGTGTTCAATATTTTTGTGAAATATTTTAAATAAAAAAAAAAAGTTTACAAATTATGAGGAAATAATTATTATACGTTTTTCAAAAGTTGAAAGTGCGTTGATAACATTAAAAAAACGAGTGTTTTAATTTGAGCCTTTCATTTTTACAGTGAAGATCAGTAACACTTGACATATTTTATGAATAAATGTACGGAAATATATTTAATGAAATTTACGAAAGAGGTATAACTTTATTTTTAAAAATCAAAGTCTTCAAATATACATGCATCAAAGAAGATATATAACAGAGTGGCCAAAATCTGGAAATCCTGAAAATGTCAGATTGTGTTATTGGTTCTGGAAAACTCAGGAAATCGTTCAACATCAATTGAAAAATCTTTCTTCATAATTACTCGAATTCTCAATTGATAAATATAACTTTTAAAAGTATGTACATCAGAGAAATAGATTCATAAAAAATCTTGGCTACGCTAATGTATACATATATATGTATTGTGACGCTACTTAGATTTGAACCTTGTACTTTTTTCGCTCTGTATAACCTTTAGCAATTTTCTCGCACATGACAAATACTCGTTGTCAATTTAACGTCATATTTCTCGAGGTCTGAACAGTAATCCTACTATAATTTTCCATCGTCTTCAAAGCAAGATACCTGTTTTCGCATTCTGCGATCTTGTTTATCACGAATGCTAATTCGAGCCGCGCGAAAGAAAACGGCGAAAGAAAAGCCGGAGAATCGCTGAACTTTGCACGCGAGAGGAAAACCCTTGCTGACAATGGCTGTCCGATGGCTCGCGATTGGCGACGCGACGCACACCTCGAACCGAGCGCCGGATATTATTGACGTGCTCGGGTGTGCGTACGCGCGCAGACACACGCCGGTGCGTTTGCAAAGGTGTGTAAATTGATGCCGACATGTGAGACGCGCGCCCGAGTTTACCTCGTTCAACTTGGCGCAATTATGAGCAGGAGCGGGCGTCTTGTCGAGGTCTAATTAATTTCTCCACGTCGTTCGGAGGGAGAGGAGACGATTCATTCATGATATTCGAATTTACAATTTTTTTTTCTCGATGGACTCCAATTTCGGTCGTTCGAATTATTTACGGAAAAATATATTCTTGAAGTATATATTACTGAATGTAAGTTATGCTTTCGGCTAAAAGTGGTCGATGTCACATATGAAGATGTTTTTTGAAAATGCAAATTAAAACAGAATAATTTAAGGTCTTTTTATATGAAAATAAGAATGAAATATGCAATTATTAATGAAGCGTATGCATACTATTATATCATTGTAATTAGATTTTTTTCGCTGAAAAGTGCAGTTATTGTGTATACTTCAATAACATATTTTTACTTGGCCAATAAGTGTGAAAATTCACTGTTATTATGAACCGAGAGTAATATTATGATATATTGGGGAATTTGCGTAGTTATGAGCTACGGACGTTACATTCGTGCGAATTACGTCGTTCGAATGTTGCACTGTTTGGTATTATCTCCAACGCAAAATTGAAATCCATTGAACTTGCAGTATAATTGCTATTAAGAGATGTATATCAGATCAAATATAACGTACCTTAAATTATGTTTGATTCGATGTATATTTTTTTACGAGAAGGAAGGAACTTTATTAGTTTTTAAAATTGCGAATTTACATAACTATCTGTCATTTCAAATAAGTTCTCATCCCTAATTAACCATCACTTTTGTTGGTTTTAAACAATTTTTACAATTCGACACTACTATTTTGCTGATTCCGCAAACTGAATAAATTTTGTAATAGTGGTGCACGAGATTTACTTTACTTTTTTGAAAGGCAAATAAAAAAGTTTCGATAGAAGGAGACGAAATGTTTATAATACGTCTAATATATCTCTTGTGCCGGTATTATTTATCCGTTTTGGATATATTACTACTATATTGATTTCGTAAGAGTCCTGAAGCGAGTGTGTGTAATACGTGTATACAAAATATTTCTCAGATATACCATGGTCGCGTTGTACCGGATAAAAAGAATTATAGCTTGCAGACTTGAAGAAACCTGTGCTATGATTTATAATTTTTTATTTCCTTTTTTACAAATATATATCATTTTTTTTTTTTAAACACATGCACTTCGGATATATTACAACGTAAACACGATTTTCGTACATTACTTTTCAAAGGAAAGACAAAAGACGCATTTGAAATATTCATAAAAGTATATCCTATTTAAGTTTATTTTGTCTCACTAAAGTTACATGCACGTTTTTGCTGATAGAAAATTACGCAAATTATTTTGTGATCGATAGATCGTCGTTATAAGTACGTCTCATAGAATTATGATTTCACCGTGGCAACCACGCTGAGGCACTTTCTCCTAACGTTTTAGTGCAATTCGATTTTTGCTCAAAATTATCTATGCGGTTTGACGAGATGTTTGTTGGGTCGTTTTATGTAATTACGCGGAACGAGGAAAAGCGTGGCGTTTTTAAAAAGTCGTTTATCAAATTACTGAATTTAATCGACATTTTAACATTATTTTTTTGTTCAACACTGCAAATCGGCACAAAATCATTCACGAACGGAATATGTATGTATATATCTGAACTATTAATTATTTTCATAGCAATGCTCATTAATACGAATATTATTTCACATGAACTGTAAAGCATTTTTTGCATGCACTTAGTTGAGCAATTGTCATAGACCATAAATTCATTGAATTAATTGCAAGCTGATCAAATTATTAGAATCAGTCGATTTACTGAAAATTAATTAATGTTATAAACAGGTTGTGACCTATTTTCCTGTTATTACCAATTTTATCATTATTATTATCAAATGAAAATATAAGTTTTGATTTTTTATTTAATTATATCATATTCGTATTATTTTAAGAAACGGAACAGATGTTAAATAATGAATGTCACCATTGTGTGGAATGGATTAAAAAGTCGTTTCAGAAGCAGCACGTGGATAATGTAATGTTATATAAATAATAAAAGTCAAATTACGTGTTCTGTAAATTTTACCGGCTGCGTGCTTTTACGCATATTAAATTAGGTAAAGTTCAGTAGCATGAGAGGATTATACTGTACACAAAAAATGCTCATAAAAATGTTTCGGAAATGTTTTGAAACATTTTTTATTATTTTTTTACGATAAATTATCGATTATATGTTTGAAGTTTAAACTTATAATAATCGTTTATTTGTGGATTCGTACAGATTGTTTTGTCCCAAATTGTGTAATGTCATCAAATGTTGGCGTTGTTTATATCGAATTTATTAAACAAAGTTCGAGTATATGTAAATATATAATAATTGGATTACTGTCTCGCTAAAATATATTCGCAGTCAATAGTACGCATGAAAAATCCTGTCGCTGAAAATAAATCCAAAGCTTTCAATTGATCGTTGCGATTGAGGCGAAACGATTTTCAAGTTCAATTCGCGAATCGTTCGCAGAAAACAACTCTTGACGAATGTCAAGTCGATTAAACAACGTGACATTCAAAATCATGTGCCGTACGTTTGCAAAATACTTTTACCGCGTTGGTATGTGCGCCAGTGTGTAATAATTGCGTCGTTGCCTCGCACCAAAACAACAACTAAATTGCAATCGACCATTATAACGATTTCCTTCTTTTTTCCACCAATATTTTTTCATTCCCCACATTGTTAAAGTTGAATTTCGTAGGGAAAATTCGCGATCAGATTATAACATGAGAAAACAAAAACAGACCGAACAAATGCAATAGTTTGAGTAACAATCTTAGTTTGCTAATTTAACTGTGTACGAATAATTTGTCAATTAATAAATTCATCTCGGCCAATCAAACGTTACCAAATTAAACTTCTATTTCCATTGGTCGATTAGATAACAATAAACACACAATTGCTTTTTTAATACAAATTTTTAATCTTTGATGTAAAAACATGATTAAAACATATGTCTTTTTGAGACACCTGTCAAACAAACGGAAACTACCTCAAATTTATATTTTGATATTAATGAATTTAATTATCAGCATATATACATCTATACGTTTTCGTGTGAATTTAATCGAATTTCGTCTCAAATTTAGATACGAATGAGATTAGATCACGAATTAGACCACTTTTATTATCTGAAATTTCAAAAATATCTTAAGATGAGACATCGACGTAATTAATGCGCGAACGATCGTTTCAAAAGATCAATTCGTCACACTTTACAGAACTCGTTTAAGAAGTTTGATACTTTGCCAAAACCGTTGAAACAGTATTTCACTCGGATGCAAATCGCGGGTCCATGATTTTGCGTTATCCCCGGCGCCGAAAATTTCGAGTCGCCGTAAAGAAGGAGAGGCGCCCCGCTCGAAACTTGAGCAATTTCGTAGGCTTGTTTGTTTCGACGTATGAATAATTTGTTATGTAAATACGAACGAGGAGAAGAGTTACGTCTCTTCCCCGGGAACTGTTTCCTCATTGCAGTAATATCCCGACGCGGCTGTATTATTCAGCGTGCAGCGCTATTAACTTTTCTTCGCGAGCGCATTAAATCACGCTATTTCACATTGAAATTTAACTCCCGTCGAAATCATATCTCCCGCGAACGACCAACTTTTGACTGTAATTCAATTTGCAAACGCACCGCACCTAAGAACAGCAAACTCGCCGCTGTATCGCAATTTCACCCTGCAATTATCAATTCGCTCGGTCTTACCGCAATTCCCGACACTTCACCGGCGTTCGTTTCCCGTGCACTCTTAAATATCCTTTTGGTCCGAAATTATCCGTTTTCATTGAAAAGGATTTCCATCTCAATACTTTCCCAAAAGGAATGTTTTTTATTCAAAATCATTCTTAGACAAAAATTGTTTCATTGAAAATTGTCAATCATCCGAAGACGGTTGAAATCTAATTTTTTTTTTTTTTTCATTTCGATACTAGCACAACACTTTTTGTAGTGAACTCGAAATATTCAATTTTTGATTCAAAAAGATCGGTATTAAATGACACGATTTGCTTGAAAAAAGGATATTCTATTTTTGGCTTTAAATGTTTTTTTCAATCGTGCAATTATGAGCGATCGATCGGTCGTTTTAGACACGATTTACAACGAAAGAACGTTTGCTCTCGAAACGATGTCAAAAGGCCGGCCCGACGTGGAATTGCGAAAACAAAACGGCTCGTGACGTGGAATGCGAAAATACGCAAACACGAAAATGGAATGAAAAATTCATAGGCAGTTGAGGCGACGACAAGGTGCAAAATGTCAACGGCAATGGCGAGTAAACAAAGGTGTTTGTTCGTTTTTACACTTGGAAAATGTTATTGATTGAAGCGTTACGAGTTTGAGAATGTTCGGTGCAAAAAGCTTTTTCTTTGAATATATTCTGAAATGAGGCATTTTATTATTATTTTTTTTTTTTTTTCTTAAAGATTGAATACAACATATATATGAATTCCGTATCGTTTAACATGAAATCTAACCTACAACATTTTAAATCGCTAGGAATGATTAAAAATGGCGGACTGCTGAAACAAGTATTTCATTTTGAGACGTTTTTAGTGTTTCGAACATCACAATACTTTGAGTTTATGAATTTAAACGCATTTAGTGTTTCATTTTTAAAACTTGTACAGAATGCTGCACAAGGTATTTTGAAAATTTTGTAATGTACACACAAATTGGTTTTCATATCCTGTTTTTAGAATAACATGTTTTTGATTCGTTTTTATAATAGCGCGAATGGGATTGTGATTTAAATCCTCAGCCGAAATGCCGTGGTAAAGGTGAGGCGCGACCTTGCACCGCCTCTCGGATTGTTATAAGTCTCGATTAGGCTTTTATACGAATGTTTATGCATGAGCACGTATGAGAGTTTAGTTCGACGGTATCGTGGCTCAACGGCAATTACTCGCGCTCTGATTTAAAATATATGCATTCTGATAACTCCGATAGACTATTACATTTTCCAAAAGTGACATTTCAGCGGAAAATTTATTAGTACTCTTTTCAACAATTTCACGAATTTTATTCGTAAGTTTCAAAAAAATTCGAATAAATACATTTCTTGTTAATTAATTGATGAATTGATTAATTAATCACAACCGTTTTGAAATGTTATTAGTGAATACAGAAATTTGTATTTGTTTGAAGTTTATTAATTAATATTTATTGGGAAAATAATTGGCCAACTTTGTTAAAATAATTGTGAATATAATTATTATATTCAAATTGTATAGTTACTTTGAAATGCTTTTAATTGGCATTTATTAATACGCGAACAAAAAGCAAGTCGACTTCTATATATTTATATGCCCTACAAAACGGGAATGTAATTAATTCACATCAGAAAGTATTAAGCAAAAAGAAAGAGTCCAGTTTTATACAAGAATCAAATTCAACAGCTCAAAATATAGACAATCACCGACGAAAAAGCGTTTTAAAAACTATGCAAATAAATGAGCGAAAATTTCATTTCCGCTTAAAATCCAAATCAAATTAAAAAAAAGTGTACTTTCATCTGTTTCGATCACGAATTCGAAAATAACTACAATCGTTCGGCGTGGCTTTTTGATTGCGCATCAACTCAACGAATGAAGTCAAACTTCTTTTGCGAGCACCCGAGTATTGTACGGAAAACAACGCTTTCGAAAGCTTGAAGTTACGGGCGAATTAAAACTATTTCGCGTAACGCGACGGCACAATGCTAATGAAATTTTGAGCCGAGCGAAAGTATTAAGATTCACGAGGAAACTTTACGAAAGGAAAACGCCAAACGACTCCTTCCCCGGTAATTTTAACTTTAATTATTGCCGGCGATATTATTTTGACGGAACACCGTAAACATTTACATACCCGCGTGGCGAAATTTCAACCTGAAACTCACGACTCTAATGTTATGGTCCTGAAATGCAGTAATCGTGATGCTAAAACACACTTTAGGCTCTAATTTTAATTTCATCGTTTTTATTATTGTCCTTTTAAATACACAAAGATTTTTTCTATTATTATTAAAGAATTAAAATTCAGTATATTTTTCTTAACAGTAATAAATTTTCAATCAATATCATCGATCCTCGAAATCATTTGATTTTGATTGATTATTTTTAACAAACTCGATCTTTTATGTCCAGCAAGTTTGCAACGTTTATTTGCAACGTACTTTTAATAAATTATTATTTCGTATATCAACAATCAAAATCAGAACTCGAATTTATATCAGCGCGTTATAAAATGAAATTACTTTTTCCTTTTCTTTCTTCGTTAGAATTATATTGTTTTTGTTATTGAAAATTTATGGAATTTGTAATTCGTTGCAAACTTCTTGCGCATGATCTTTTTGTATTACATATAATTTGGGGACTGTTATTTTTACAATCTACAACTCTGGAATCTATACATTATTTTTCTCGGTGCAATTACTCAATCGATCTTTCATCCTATCATTCGGGGATCCGATATTTCAATTTTTCCTCAAAAAATATGTAGCATGAAAACAAAGTACACCGCGTTTAATCACAAGAGCCGCAGGAAGCTTCGTTCGACTTTTCCGCGTTGAATCGCCGAGCCGTAAAGTTTTTCGTCTCGTAATTAAGGTACACCGTAGAATAAATTTCATCCCACGCGTTAGATATTTCAACCATACAAACGAGCGGAAGTTTGTTGTCTGACCGTGACTAACCGATACTTTTTATTCGTTTGATTTCAGATTGCCGGAAAGTTCACGCCAACGCTGAGATGTTGTGGAAGGGGTCGCGCCTCGCGCCCGAACTATGGACAGGTAAAGTTGCCAACAAGTTTGACGCGGCGGCGCCACCAGTATCCCCCCTCCACCCCTCCATCCGTCTCACCCTCGACTCTCACGCTGAGACAAAGGCGCCGGGCCGAAACAAAACGACCGTTTTGTTTATGCACCACGCGAAACCTAATACGTCGCTTCGCATCTCCGGACTGCGGCGCCATTATTCACCGTTCGTCACGTTTCACTTTTCAAACGATCCTCGCCATCATGCAAATCGACAGGCGCCTCGTCTGCGAACGGGCTCTCAAGGTGTTTCTGTCATTAAGGGCACGCTTTTGCTGGTTTAATTTCAATTTATTGCGCCGGCAAATAATTGCGAGGGGCAATTGCCTGCGAGTTCCGCATTAAGATTCTCAGCGGGGGAACTTTTCGTTAAATGATCAATCGTTAAAGTACAAATTTTATTGCCTATAGTTTAATAATTACAAGGCACACTACATTTTTCAAGTGACGATGTAAAAGATAATCCTTTTTTATATACAGTAATTTTAAATTTGTTTCAAACTTGTTTATAAGATACTTTTTTCTATCTTATAAATTGATTAACGAACCAAAGTAATTTTCCAAATAAATCACAAAAAATGATTCATCATTTAAAATCCACTAAATTCTTCTCTTTATCAGAAAATCAATCCATCTTCAATGACAAAGCCACCTTAACAACAAATAGACACGAACTTTCGAGCCGCTCTTGTCGCTGCGATCGCAACTCGTCCTTTTACTTCCCGACGAATGACTGCAAATAGGATAAAAATGTCCGACACCCGGCGGAATTAAAGGCGCCCGATGGCAAGCCCGATACTGCAATTTATTGTCTCGGGTTATCGCGCGCAAAGTCGCCGCGATCCAAAGCAACCCGGCATCGATCTTATTCAATCATATTCAATTCGACTGATCGCCTCGATCGATCGCCCCGGTTCATAAATCTTTATTTACGGCCCCGCGTGCGCGCCCAATAAATCGCCGCAATCAGCGCCATCTCGCGATGTTTATTGCATTGTCACGCGTCCAATCTAATTTTCAACCATCGACCGTCCGGCTTCACCTTCGCGATAAACTTCGCCGCAGATTTACGCCCCTGCCGATTAACTCGATAAAAGTAAAACGCGCGAGCGAGCGAGTTTCATTATTTATAAGAATTTCATAAGAATTCAGGCTGCGAGCGGAGAATACAACCTCAATTTCGATCGGCATGAAAGTTTAATGGAAAGTCGAGCGCCGGCGAATTGCAACTTACTTTTCGGACCCCCCCCCCCCCCCCCCCCCCCCCTCCCCCCCCTCTCGTCCCCCCCCCCCCCCCCCCCCCCCCCCCCCCCCCTCCTCCCCCTCTCCCTCCCCCCCCCTCCCCTCCCACTCCTCTTCTTCTCTTTCCTTTTCGCCCTTCTTACTCCCGCTCTGCCCGCCCGCGCCTTCGCTTTCCACGACCCCCCCCGCCCCTCATTCTCCTCTCCTGCTGCCGCCGCTATGAGGC
>JABFOV010005882.1:0-11423 GCA_022817685.1 Aradophagus sp. ZL-2020
CCTTTATTTCATTTCATTCATTCATACCGCTTGGCAATAACTTTGATTAATAGCCGGCACACCTGTATTAAAAGATCGTAATCATTAGAGATTGGCAATTCCGGCGCCGATGTTTTATTATCCCCTAATGAGCCTAATTAACATCGTAATTTCAACGTAAGCGTTCGTTCCTCGCCCGCGCCCTCGTTCATTACAATTAAATTCGATTTTCAGGCTTGATAATGAAAAATGAAGACACGCTGCTCGCCCACTTGAATACAGCCGGCTGATTATCGGCTTAATTATTTCGTAAACAGTGCACGTCAGTTTTTTTTGTCGGCAATTTTTGTCCCGTCATAATCACCGCGATTCAAGGTGGACCGTTTTTCGGTGTTGGCGTTGTTGGAGCGGACTACTGTGATTGTCGGGAATTTTATGATAAATGAATGGAATAAAGCATAATGTATTTATCAATGAAAATTAAGTTCAATCGAGTGTCAAAAACAAAAGTAATTGCGAATCAAAATGCGCGGAAAATGTACAAAGGTTTTACCTTCAAAAGATGACATTGAATTGATTTTTTTTTATTTGAGATAGATAAGGAGGGGAGGTCGATCGGAGTACAAATGGATGATTGAAAAGAAAAAAATCTCACTTTAAAATTGGTAATGAAAAACTTCGGATAAACCAACGAAAAACTTAATTCTGAAGTTTACAATGAAAGAAGATAAATAAATAAAAACGGGGGTTTACATTGTGAATGTGAGAATTGAGGTTATTTATCGTGAATTCGGAAAATAAAGTTCTTCATTATTAATTTGGGAGTGAAGATTTTCGTTATGAATTTGAGGAAGACAAATTTTCATCGCCACTTAAGAATGAGGGTTTTTTGTTGTCAGTTTGGAAAGGGAGTTTCTTGATTGACAATTTGAGAATAGAGTTTTTTATTGTTAATTTGAAAAGTCAGCTTTTCATACCATTTGAAATAGATGTTCTAGATTGCTAATTTGGGAATAACGATTTTCAACTGCTAATTTAAAAATAAGGATTATTCATTATCAATTTGGGAACAAGAGATTATAATCGTCAAATTTGGAATTAGGTAGTCTTCCCTGCCATCAAAATATTGAAAATCTTGGTCATCATCATCAAATCAAAAATCAATAGAAACATTTGTCTTCACAACATAGTAAACCACGATGTTGATCCAACATACCTTCATGTCAAACCAAACCAAAATATAATCAATTAGCAATACGAAATTTCACATTTGTGGTATCGTTTCTGCGAAGTTACAAAAAAACTCCACGATCCACTTTCCAGTAAAATCTCTGAAACAACGTGGCCACTCGCAACTCGGAATCATTTGTCACCGCAATTAACGCGATCCGACCGCAATTACTGCTCACCGGGCCCGATCTGTGTCACCCGTCTTTTCGCCGCGAAACGATCATTAAGCCCGGCGATGTATCTTTATGGACGGGCACTTTTATGAAATTCCTGAAACATACATTATCAGCGCGACACCCTTTACACCTCGGTTTTTATGAGTCGCCGTAAAAAAATGCGATATAATTATGTAATGAAGAAGCTAATATCTTATTTTGCCACGCGTAACGACGGTGGTTAAGGGTCGCGATAGCTGCGCCGCAAATCACCGATATTATATATTGTTTTAATTAAACAATACTGTCGCGAGTGGTGACCGTGCAAGCGAAAATAATCAAAAGGATCTGACGGTAAGAACGACTCGGATCGAGAGATAAAAAGGGAACAAACGAAATCAAGGAATGTGTCGCTGATTTGGTTATCAATTAAAAAATATAGGTGAATTATTGCACAATATTTTTTTTGTGTTTTTTTATTTTTTTATTTTTCTATTGTTGTTTTGTTAAGAATTCGGTACGCTTTTTGAGCTGTTTCGGGGGCGGCACGAGATCGTGTCAAAACTCGCTGAAATATGTAGAGTGCGCGTAATGAAGGTATGTTTAATAAATGGACGCCTACTGGACGAGCGGCAGTGTTCGCGCCGACGAACCGGAGTGCGATCGTTTGAAGGAGCGAGCCAACCGCGTCACTTCAGACTGATAGCCGGTTAACTGAATATTACGCGGGAAAGAGGACCGTTTTAATCAAGTCGATAAATGTGTTTATTCACATTAACAGTCGCAGTTCTGTTATAGTAAAATTTCGAATCATTTGTATGCTAGAAAAAAAGTAAAATTGAATTAACCAAAGTTTAATTATTTTATCAAAAATCAGTCGAACAAATTGATTGATTTCGTGATCCTAAAGTGACGTTGAAAAAAGTAATTGTTAAATTAACTATTATGTATTAAACACAGTTGTCAAAATTTAATAATAAACAATAAAAAAGATCCGTAATAATATTGTCATAAAAGTGGTAGGGACAATTGAATATACAAATAGCAAAGTGCTCATTTCAAAAGCTTGAAAAATTTAACGCGTTATTCAAAAGTCCATTTAAGGCCACTGAATTACCTGCATTCATGACCCTGCTTATATAATTTAGTTTTGACGTGTACGTACTACCTGTTGGAATGCGTAGTCATGTAAAAAAATTTTTAGCGAATTATTCATTATTTTATCAGCACGAATTACAGGCAGCGGTAATCAGTTCGATCAATATTAACGACGTGCACGAATCACGAGAAAATAATATTAACGAAACGTGCGAAGCGATTTTTTCTGAAATTTCACAATTTATTCTTTTTAATTTTCAACAATAATATCAACTTCTAACAAATAGTATTCTTTCGCCTTTCATTTTCTTTTATCAGATTAAAACTCCAATTTCAGTTTGAAGCACGGAACTGTTATTTTCAATAAATAGTTGTAAATAAATTATTTAAAATGAAATCAATCAACGTGAACCGAAGAAGAGTAATTTTAGAATTTATTCGAAACAACTGGGGCGAATAAAATGTTGAGGTGCAATCGCAAAACTGGAAAACAGTTTTATGGTAGCGGGGTTGAGAAAACACCGACGCCTTCGGGGACTTCGAAATAAATTAATACAAAGTGACCGTAAAGCACTTATTTCGTTCGTGCGGTTTTTTGTCTACCCCCTTTTTGTGTATAAAATTGAAAACAGTAAATAATGAATTAGCCGTTTCCAGCGCGGTCACGTAAAGGACGACTTTGAGAGGAGAAAAGCACGTAGTGTTTGAGGGATATTTAGTACCTTGTCATCCTCGGAGAACTATTTGTTCCGTGTATCCAACTACTTTCTAAACCTTATTGATTCCTCGATATTATTTTCTCTGTTTCCTTTTCTTTGTTTGCGAAATAAGTCAGCGAAGATCGATTAAATAAACGAAAAGTTTTTTCAGTGGGCAAAAATTTTACCTAATTTCAAATAGATGTTCATAGTATTATAAAATAAATAAGTGTCACACTTAAAATTAATTGCAAAATCAATGACAGAAGATAGGTACATCAACAGTCCGACATCGTTATTTTATGAGAACCTACAAGCTACCATTATGTTATTTGGTTTCAACAATGATTCCTTTCCGTTACCGTTGATTTCGAAAAATGTAACACGTTACCGTTACTTCGAGAAAAAAGAAAGTAACACCAAGGTTACCCTTATTTAAAAAGTATAACACTTTTAGATAACAAGTTACATGTAACATTACTTCCAATGTCTGAGTAGCTTGCTTCCTAAAGTAAATTGTCACCGATACCGTTAGTCAAAAAATGTAACGTTTTGGAGTAACGCGTTATTTGTAACAACGTTGCGTCCAGTTTCTGATTTTAATTACATACGTGTAAATATTTTCATCGATCTTCTCAATAGCAATGGACAAACAAAACTCATGTTTGTCCATCAAAACTCATCGACTGAAAGTCGAAAATCGAAATCCGTGCGGTGTCGTCGAAAATGGTATTAAAATAAAAACAACGTCCCGCGGTAAAAGGCGTAATAAATATATGTGATGTGCCACACGGCAGTTCACTGAGGGGGGAGGGGGGTGTTTTGGGGCCTCGAAGTCGATCAATTCCGCGTTTACGGCGAGCCGGGTACAATTGGTGGCGGGCTCCGGGGTTTCGGGCGCGCGACGTCAGAACACATTATAAGATTTGAGCCCCCGACACCGAGGAAATTGCCCTTGATCTGAGAGCTCCCGGCTCGTAAAGTATTCGATGGCAAGTCTCGTGTCGCGGGATTATGCTCCGCCGCGATTTCGCCAGCTCCTTTGGGAATTTCCGATCGCGCCGCTCCGATGTAATATAGTTTGAGATCACATTTCAATTTGCAATATCCAGCAACCCGCAAAATGAATCTCCGGCGCCCCCTTCGAAGCCCCCTCCCCCCGCCACCGCGTCATAACTGGGTGCCCGGATCCGGGATTTACAGTTGCCGGATTTTCACCATTCTCCGCCGGACAGCGACTTCGATTCCCCACGAACGGTCGCAGTAAAAGAGATTTGGTTCAAAACAACGCGCAGTTTATCTCGAGGGTGCAATAAATTGAATTTAGTTCTTACCGTGGAATAAGAATTGTTTAATAATATTTACTAAAAGTTTTAGCCATTTGTACTGTATTGTCGAATTAAACAAAATTAAATTTATAGTATTTTAGTGATAATTGTGCACTTTTCACTCGAGCACTTTATTATTATTATTATTTTTAAATTTGTATAATTATTTAAAAAAAAATTTACAATATGTCACGACTAATAGAAAGTTTAGTGAACATTGTTATTATTCTAATATTTATTGTTCAGTCTTTTTTACTCCATGAGAATATAATTAAAATACTGTGTAAATTGATATCGCGAAATAAAATATAACTTTTAAAAATATTTAGAACTTTTAATTGAAGATATATTTACTCATTTAAAATTCGATTGCCATTTTATTTGATTGCAAAGTACCTTTTTAATGTATTACTTTAATCCTATTTAAAGTAAAAATTATTATTTCTTGTAGAAATGCATCAAATAATAAAAATGACACACATTTGCAACAAGAAAAATCACGCAAATTACTCTCTAACTATTTCACTATGTAAAAAAACTGACTCGTACAACTGCTTGATTGCCTATCCAATTATCCGTTGTTTATAATGAAATCCGCACGAAACGTACTCGAAGCGATATCACTCGGCGAGGAATCGACGTGCAAAATCAATGAGTTTTACCTAACGGGTTTTCTTGACTTTGAAGAATATATGGGAATGAGATCAATTCCGGCGCTCTGGGGTCAACTCGGATTTCTTACGCCTTTGAATTCCAACGGCTCACGCTCCATTTGAAGGATTCGAAATGCGCTTATTCTCCCCCTCTTTCTTTCCCTCATCATCCGCCATTTTTCAGCCTTCATGACCGCCCGAAGTTTATCCCTGTTTATTTTCAACGCTAAATTAATTTAATCGGGCGACATTTAACGAATGCCGTTGAAATAAATTGTCCATCTACTTTCTTTTCTTTTATTGTTGTATTTTTTTTTGTTTTCAAGAAGAAAAGGGGCAAGTAAGGGGGTGGGGAGAAAAGCGAAGCAGAAACATATTCGTCCCAAATGACGCGTTTCGCGAAAACCTCGGCATAATAACAGTAAATCATGAACTTAGTGTTTCCCAACTTTCGCATTCCCGTTTTCAACACTTTATACATTTTTCACAATGAAAGAATTGAAACGTCGAACGAAAAGTTGAAGGTGGCCTGCGATTGTGTACACTCGAAGGAAATTCGAGATGCGCTCCTCGGCTGAAAAGTCACTCCGAACCCCCGCGTCTAAGCATCGGATTGATTTTAATATGAAATGTATTTTCGGGCCGATTCCCCGGCTCTTCGTTCTCACCTCCCGTCCCCCGCTCGCGATTTTATCATCTGGTTTTCTTCCATTTTTTCGCCCTTCTTCGCGCGCAAAACTTTCCGCGAAAAAGTTTGCCATCGTGTTCGCGCTTTCAATGAAATCCTATTAAAAGCCATTAGAGACCGATTTGAAGACAACTTTTGTGAATTATTAGGTCTCTTTTTTTCGCAAATAAAGATTAATTAATACTGATTGAAGTGTAAAGGAACGGTTTTTGCAAATCGATTTATTAAAGAAATATGGATTTGTAGTTGTCTACGTGATAATATTTACAATTCGCGATTTTGTTTTATTCTTCAAAATTTTACTCTCAACTGTTGAAAAATGACAGAATATTCTCAAATTTCGTCACTCCAAAACAACTGCAGTTTCAAAAACAATTTTCATTCAGTTTGAAGTATTATAACCCAGAAGAAGTATCCTTATTCTACCAATAAGAGTATTCTCCTAGCTTGAAAATAAAATTTATTGGTATTACTCGCCATCGACTCATGATACCAACCATATTTTATTATCTCGATAGGAAAAATATCGTACTTATCTGGAAAGAAATAATTATTATGTTGGTAGCCTTTTAGGCTGACAACTTAAAACTTATCTTTTTTTCATTAAGTAATTTAACTCGAAAATAAAATATGTTGGTACCACTTGTTATTGGTTCGTGATACCAACCATATTTTACTTCCTCGATGGGAAAATATCGTACTCGTCAGGAAAAAATAACTTTTGTGTTGGTAGCCTTTCAAGTTACCAACTTAAAACTCATTTGTTCTTCATTGAGTGATATACAATATTAGTAGCATCGGCGAGCGTTTAACTAAGCGTAAATATTGGCAACGAAATAACTACGCGACTCTGTTTCTTGTTAGCCAATTCGTCGCGGATTGAAAATTCGCGGCACGTGCCGCTAACTGGCGGGTGTATTCAAATCACACCGACGTGGCATCGGTACCGGGAAATGGCTCTACACTCGTACCTGTTTAACGGCGTGTCGATACGCGACGAAAATCTCCACTATTTTCACATCGGCGCAATACAAATTGCGCTTAACGTCCATCGTCAAATCAATTGCAACGAGCGCCCATCCGCTTGACGGTTTCCATCTGTTTTGCATTTGCGACATCGGTCGAAATTATTTGCACGTTATTGCAACTACTTTGCCCCCATGATTTTATTCCTTTCATTCGCGCCACGCGATTTCCATTTCACTGGCCGCATCGCGCGAATTGACACATTTAGATATATACTTTTGAAGAACCATCTTGCTGATTTTTTATCGTTATTTTATTTTATTTCTTTATTTTTTTCTTACTGACTGATTTTGACCAACGCGAATTTCTTCGAGTCTTTATTTCCGGGAGAAAAAAAAGCTTAAACAAGGAAAACAATTTTTTAATAAATTTAAAATTCAATAAATGTTGTAAATTAATCCAACTTTGACTAAATCAAAAACCTTCGCTTGCAAATTCTTTTAAGAAATGGGGAAAAAAGTGAAAATGACTGAGTCGTTTGTAGCATACGACTGAGTAATTTTAAATAAAACAGTAAATCGTAACCTCTGAAAATATAAAAAAATAAGCAGGGAGGAATTGTTTTTGTTTATGTTCAGCGGTTACGATTTTCTATTCTATTCGACATTACTCAATCGTATACCGCAACCGACTCTTGAACTCTTTTCTTGTACCTTATTAATATATCTCGATTAATTCCACGTATTCAATGTATATTCAATTTATATTCTCTTTCATAGTGTAAATAATACATAAGAATTAATAATATCTTTCACATTTTATATCAAACAAGTATGCTACAAAAATATCGATTACAATTACTAACATAGTGAAGCAATTTGATGAAAATTACACACAGTTTAATAAATCTTCATTTAATATTTCCTCTTTCCTTCTTTTCGTTTGTTTCTTTTAACCTTTTGTTCTTTTTTTTTCTTTTCTTTTTCCGTCGCTGGCGTGAAATATTTGGCCGGCCGCGTCTGCGTAATTTGCATGCGAGATTGCGGGAGACGACGTAGCACGTCCGTCGTAACTCCTCCATCTTTTGAATCAGCCCGAACGATCTAGAAGCAACCAAAGGTATCGTGTAACGTGACAAGCCTATCGAAAAGGCGCCTCGTCGCTTTTCATCAACCGAACGTAAAGGACGGCAAATCATTCGCAAGCGAATTTCATTAAGCACCCAACAATTGTCTTTGATGACAATGACGTTTAATTAATTGCACGCTGCACTTGGAAAAAGTTGCCGGAAAGTCGCTGTTACTCGGGTCAATTTAATTCGCCGATCGGAAATTTAGGGAAGATTGTTTCGCTCGTCTTCATTTGCATATTTGTTTCTTTGTTCGTGCATTTTTCAACGACTGAAAGGATACGTTCATTAAAAGATAAAGAAAACAAAATTTATAAATATTTCAATTTATGTAATAAAATTAAAATTTATAATTCCAGAAACTTTAATTTAATATCATTCAATTCAAGCCAATGTGCAAGAAGTTTGCAACATTTATTTGCAACGAATTTTTGATAAAATATCATTTCGTCCATCAACAATAAAAATCAGAACTAAAATTTATATCAACACGAAATAAAATGAAATACTCAATTTTTGCATTCACTTTTTTCGTTAGAAGTATGTCTTTTTTGATTGAAAATATATGGAATTTGGAATTCGTTGCAAATAAACGTTGCAAACTTCCTGCGCATTTCAAGTCAGTAGAAAATTTAAAAGACTTTTTTTTCAATGTATCATAAATTATTATTCAATATTTGATTTAAATGAGAAAAAAACTAGATAATATCAAACAAATTAGAATGTACATGATATATAATACACCAAATGTTTGTGAAATCTACACTGTAAAAAAAGAATGTAAAATTACACTAGATATCATTTAAAATTACAGTAAAAGTGTAAAAGCTAACCAATGAAATTGCTTCCTTTTGAAAAGCAGCGATTTCATTGGTTAGATTTTACACTTTTAACTTACGAGACCGTCAAATTTTTGCAACTTAATGTCACATCGTTTTCGGATTCCAACGTTACGAGAAATTTTCATTCGGCCAACGTGCGGCGAATATTATCGTTGCGTGACAAATTCGCACTTGTTATCTCTTTAAAGCGAAAATCCCCGTAAAAATCGCGCGAATAATCTATTACATTTCCGGGCTGTTAATGAGAAAGTAGTAACGCTAATTATCACTGCTTTCACACGAGCGAGCGTGTTTGCGCGGTCTTTTATTATACAGTTATATACCCCACTCGCGGAGTAATTAAAGCTAACCGCCGCGATAATTCAAAAACAAATAGCTTCGGAAAAAGCGAGAGCCGAGGAAGAACAAAAGCAAAGCAAACGAAATAATAAAAAGTGGCGGGATCGGACGGTCCATTTTTATCGGGCATTTTTCGGTGGCGTTTAAAAGTATAACGCGTTCTCGAGAGGACGCGCAAGCTGAAGGGAAAAAAGGAACGGGCGCGAAGGAAAGGAACGCGGGAATGAAACATCGCAACGGAACAATCGTACGAACAAATGCGATCTTTTAAGTGCGTCTGTTACTGTTCTAAACAGTTTGTCACGCCTACTAGGCTATTCCTGCCGGCTATAAGAATCATATTTTCGCAAAGTTATTGCCCCTTTTTCCACCTTTTTGTATTCAGCGACTGCACGAAATATCATTATATATTTAGACGGTATAAACATATATTTTTATCGCCGCGCTTCCTGCGTCGTTCCCTTCGTTTCCTTCTGCCTTTTTTTTGTTCTTTATTTCTTTTTATTTCTTTTTGTTTATCTGCCTGCACTTTTTTTATTTACTACTTATGTTCAAGTTTTTTTTTTTTTTTTTTCATAATGCAGAAGTTAGCCGAAAATTTTTCATCGGACTGTTTCAAAATTAAAGTATCCAATAAGGGGTAAACAAAAATAACGATGAAGCAAAATTAAAATCTTGATCTATAAATATTTGGTTCAGCTTTATTTTTTAACTCGAATAAAATCATTGTTACTTGTTACACAACTCACAAAATTGTACAAATGTAGCAAAACATTTTCTTTATAATTACACGTTTCACTTTATTTCTATATTTTCTCTAATTCTCGTGTAAAAATTGTGCTAAGAAATGAACAGGAAAATATTATTTCGCATGTTTTTTTTTAAGTTCGATTTCGTTGATAGAAAATCGTAAACTTTACGAACATTAAGTGGTGATTGTTTCTCGAATTTTCAAAATTATGACGAAGATTTGATGAATGAAATATATGTCTGTTTACCTAACGAAAATTGTTGATACTACGAAAGCGTCAAGAGAGTTATAAATTGGATACATAAATAACGTTTAATAAAGCACGAAACTTCAAAATATCGAGGACATTAATATATTCAATATCATTTTTACGACTTGATTTTTAAGATTTACGAGCGGCGACGAGAATTGAACCCGAACTCGTGGCATTATCAGTCAGGTA
Organism: Aradophagus sp. ZL-2020; assembly: GCA_022817685.1. Classification (NCBI taxonomy): domain Eukaryota; kingdom Metazoa; phylum Arthropoda; class Insecta; order Hymenoptera; family Scelionidae; genus Aradophagus; species Aradophagus sp. ZL-2020. The sequence continues at coordinate 10,299 of JABFOV010005882.1, forward strand.
TGATCTCGGTGTTGCCGACGTAATATTGCTAAGATTTATCGGGTTACTTAAGTTGTTCCACGTCACAAGGTAGATAGTATGCGTGGTGTAGATAACAAGTACCGATGTTTTGATAATCGATTTGAAATGTGTTTCATTAGTAGTATTGAATTATGGGACAAAAGTTAATTTTTTAAAAAAACGAGTTAAACCGTTTGACATATTTTAAATTAAAATTTCGGAGAAAAAAAGGTACATTTACGGTTTTAAAAATGAATTACGAAAATGTTTGTGGAAGAAACAAACTGCATGATTGCAATTTCAAATCCCTCGAAAAACTTTCGATACGCCCCCCCCCCCCACATTATAATTAGCCATGAAAATGCGGAATCGCGGTGCGGTCTCGGCGTCGATCGGGAGAAAAGCGGCGAGCCGAATCGAGCGTAAGTCGGCTCGTTATATTCGAGTCGACGTACCAACTCCGGCAGTTTATTTTGAAAACTCCGCGGCGACAGTACTTTTGAAATCTTCCGCGAAATAACTGCGCGGCGCCCGGGCTCCCCGATGAATATTCATGGCCCGCAGCTGCAGTTGATAAATTCAGCTGCGCGGAATTTTTAATTTTTTCATGACTCCGTTCCGCGGCCGCGGTACCAATGTAATTCCGTATGTTCCGTGCTTTTCGGTTTTTAACTCGATACCGGCGGGGTAGCCGCCCCCCCCCCCCTCCACTGCCCCCTGGAACGTACGACCTCCGCATACAAATCCGACGACGCCGCCGGAAAATCTATACACAAGCGCGGCCCTGTCCGGCGCAATGTTCAACACGCTAAGCCGATGTTACATCGGTCGCAAGTGCCCGCGCAGAAGCTCGGGATTAGATTTGATTACCCCCCCCCCCTCTCCGTTCCCCCCCCCCCCCCGCTCCAGCCCATGATCGAACTCTCCCCTCCCATCCTTCCGCTCGCACTGTCTATCACTCCACCCACCCCGCCCCTACCACTCCCTCACATTTCATATTCCCCTCCCACCTACAACAACACTCTCCCAGCACTAGTCCTTATCGAACATGCACGACACAAGATGTGTCTATAGATATACTTCAAACTAAACGTTTGGATTGTTCTCGTCTTGGAACTCACTGCT
>JABFOV010005883.1:0-11421 GCA_022817685.1 Aradophagus sp. ZL-2020
CAATAGGGGTGACTGATAGATTCGGATACTTGAGGTAGGACGAATGCTGGAGATGGTGAAAAGAGAAGTGAGAAATCGGACGAGGGTAGGGGTAGGTCAGCATCCACCTACGCATTGAAATCGATATGAGTGAAGCCTAGGAATCATCCCGTTTGGCCTACCACGCCTTGAACCGCCGACAGTTCCACCCTGAAATTTATCCTTCGAATAAAATACTTCGAGCTTCAATTTACAATGCACAAAGAAAAAGTATCTGACAAAAGTTATTAGCTTTCGTCGAAAAGCTTGGAACAAAAAACGCCAGCTCATTTTCTGTAACAACTATCACATATTTATGGTTATGACAAATTTTACCCCAAATCACTTTTCGACTCAGAGCAGTGACTTTTGTCAAGGTTGAACTCTCAAGTTTATCCTTTTGATTCAAAATTCTTCATTCTCATTAAACAAAATTTCAATATGTTCTCAAAATGATTATACAATTCAAAAAGATTTTTTTCTTAAAAAAAAAAAAGAAAAAAAAGGAGAAATTTTACATTAATCAAAAATAATTGCACAATTATATTTTGCTCAGTGTACGCTCGGTTGCTGAGCAGTTTTAAAATGTAATTCGTCATTGTTCTGTATATGAATACTTTGAATTTTATCAGGCGTCAAAGTATAATTTTTCATTTTTGATATGGAGTGTATTTCACTTTGTTTATAGTTGTTGTAACTTATTCAATTCCGATGGATGATTCTCCTTTCACTTTCCAACTGTTATTAAAAGGAAACGCGATTATGCGTGTCACATTAATTAAATGCCATTGTCTTGATTCAATTTTTGATCGCGTGGCAAAAAAGTGTTGGAATACATTTCAAGCGATTCGAGAAAGGCGTGTCGTCGTAAATCTGACTTGCGTCTTTCCTTCGCAAATACTTTACGCAACGGCGTTTCCGGAACAATTCCATCCTCGAAATTTTCATCCGATGATCAACGGATTGAATTGATTAGCATATAATCTGTTTGGCATATTAGTAAGATGATTCAAAGTAACGGTCGCAGAAACTATTTTTGATGGAAAATTTGCAGAAATGTAGGAAAAAAAAAAAGAAAAAAACTGACACTCAATTTAAGCCGTAAAAGTGTTATGGCTGATAAATTACACAAACACTTTTCATTCGAGCAGTAAAATCGTTTTATGCGGAACAAAAAAGTGTTGAAATTTTAACTGTATATCTCTAATTATGTACAATAAAAATAAAAGATCTCAGGGTACATTTCTGAACGCACGTCCAGTTCCACTGATTCGTCATCTCGGAAGACTATTTAATTCGTAATTATATTAAGTTGATTGTAAAATTATATGTTTTACTTAAAAAAAGTACAATTAATAAGAAATCTATAAATGATAAACAAACATTAAGAAAACGAAAGCACAAGTGTGTAATTTTGTTGAAAGTGAGTAGCAGGTTGAACAGTATAAATAAAAAAGTTATCCGTCTTAAATAATTTTAATAAATTTATCAAAAGGCGGATAAAATTAAATGTTTTAACATAAAATTTGTGTGCTTCATATAATAATTAGAAACGAATTAAATAATTATAAACAACGAAACTTGAAAATGAATTTCTATGCCAATCAATAGACTAAGAAATCAATTTAACTTGATTTTGCATACTACTTGAGACGCATTTTCAAATTTAATTAAAAGTAGCCTTATCATATTTTCTACTTTTAAAACCGTTAAACTAAATACGTGTAACAAGTTTCATGTTTTCAAACAGACGTAATTACAATTTCGAAAATAAAATAGAGAGTAAAAGAAAGTTATGACAAATTAATTTTCACTTACAATGCAAGTAATATGGAAATATATGTTTCACAGAGCAATGTCGATGAAAAAAAAGTGGAAACTTCTCGAACGGTGTTAAGTTTAATGCTTAAAAAAAAAGAACAACTTTTTAGTTCGACTTGATGAAAATGCAAATTCAAACGTGTTTTACAAAATTGTCTCGTTTAGGTTTTATCGAGGAATCTTGATTAAAACCTGACCTAGTTATGCTTTTCATCAGAATTCCTGATTTTTGCCGGCATAAAAAGTTGCAAAAATTTAATTCTCAACATTATCCCTACCCCGGTGACATAGATCGGTCAGTCAACTGGCACGTGGAAAATCATCCTGATTGCCACCTGTTTTTCATTAGCCATTTTGCGGAATCGCCGATAATTCAAGTGCGTTCCCGTGCATCCCTGCGGCTTTCGGCTGCAAATAACTCAACCGGAAGGAGCGAGAAAGCGAAAGGAAACGGCGCCCGCTGACAGACGGCGGGCGGGGGAGCGCGGCCACGGCCGATACGGTGCGCTGGGGAGGGGCCGGCGCGCTGCGAGAGGGCGCCACGGTCGCTCGCGCCGGAGCTGCGGCTATTTTTACGGCGATCGTTTTCTTCTTCGCTCGCGTGATTGTTGCATATGCAGGGCCGTTCACGTGCTCGGCTCCGGCGACGTCAAAGACGTCGTCGACGATTTTCTCCCTCCCCGCAGTTGCCCCCCCCCTTCCTTCCCCCCCGCGAGCCGGCAATTTGCGGCGTCGTAACAACCACAACGCCGCAAGCGATGCGGCGCGGTTCAGGGGGCGGGGGAGGGGGGCGCCGTGTCGACGCGGAGTAGGAAAATTCAGGTCGCGCCTTGACACACTTACACTTACCACGTGCATCGCGTGCAATACGCATGTGCGCTCGCCGCGACGAGATTCGCGATGCGCAATATCAAAACAAAAGGCGCACCGTCGTGCGAAAGGATTGTCACTTTCGTGAGAGCGAGACACGAGGAAGACGCGCCGCTGAAAGGGAATGGCGCTCTCGAGAGGCCTCGGATTTCTTGCACCGAGAGAAATCTCAGCGCGGCTTTGTCATGCGGCAACGAGCTCATCTTGGCGATTTTTCCGATCGATCCTTCTCCGGGAATGATCAAAAAGAAGAAACTTTTTAAAAAGTTGTTATGCGTTGTTAGTCATTAAATTGTTTAATAAAGGATGTTAAAGTATTTAAATAGTCAATTCCAATGAATTGTAATTAATTTGTAATTAAAAAAATATTACAAGTACAAGATACGTATTCTAACCATTGAAACTTTGCAACTTTTATATGGAACGGTAAAAACAACGAGCAAATATATGCTTTTAATTAATGGAGAAAAATGAATGGTAATGTGAAACAATCGCAACGATATCTGCGATGAATTGAAATAAAATGAAATAATAACAATATTAAAAGCTCAAAGTATTAACAAACTTTTCACTAATCAAAGTAAGAAATATTTTGAATTCCAATTATCAATTAAAATGAACTACAAATACCCGTAGGTGAAAGTGTCAAAAGTTTTATCAATTTAACAACTTCTTTTTCGTTGATAATAAAAGTGGCAAATTTCATATCATTTCGAATTCGATGGTTACTATTGGTTGGAAGTACAAGTTGAAAAAGTTGGAAAGACGCGAATCGCGGGACGAGGCGAAAAGTGGCTTTACGATCATGCAAATTGGCAAGAATTTCCGGCATCCGCGGGAACTTTCGTTCGCAGGCGATTGATGAGAAAAGGAGAGCAGGCAGGCGGCCGCGGTGTCGGGCACAGTAGGTGAATTCGCAGCTGCCGCGCGAGGGAAAGGCGCGTCGCCGGGCGTTTTCATTGAAACGCGCGCCGGTCTCGCCGTTAAAAACAAGTGCGGGAAAAGAGAAAAAAGCGAGCCGTATAGTTTCACTGTCCGCTCTTACCGCGACGCGCGTGAATTCGCGCGCAACCCGAGCGCCGACGAATTCGCGCCGCGCGATCTCGATTTCTTTTGCACACGTAATTGATTATAGATAAAGGATGCGTTTCCCTTTTCGAAGAAAGGATGATGCATCGCTGAGCATTCTCCTTCTCTCTTTTCTCTATTTAGCCTTACTACACTGGTTTCTACTTTCTTAATTATTTTTTAGTCCTACAATTATCACAGTTACATAGATTCACAAAATGGATTATTTCATCGATAGTGAAGCGTTATTAATAATGTCAAACAATATTATAAATAAAATTTGTCGTCACGTTGCTTAATGCAAAAAATGATGCACAATCTTCATAAGTGCATTTTCCTTTATTCTGCACTTTTCCGTACTTTATAACTCAAATATTGTGCAAAAAGATAAAGACGAAAATTCATTTTTTTTCCCAAGTTTGGATTCGCAAACTTTGTATTATCGCAAATAAACCAGCTAAATCGCAGTAACGCCAAACCTTCGAGGTCGCGAAATTTCGCGAAAAGGTAATATCACTTTGAAAACACGCTGTCTGAAATTTCATTCGGAAGCACCTTTTCCGGTGCCGGCGAAAAGGAAACCGTTGAAACTCGTTGCATAAACGGGTGTTTTCGAGGCCGCGAGAAAGCGCCGCACGGGCGGGGTTGGCCGTGCCAAAATCGAGCGATCCGAGCTGGAAAGTTCCGCGACAGCTTTTACCTCACCCTCGCTTCCGGCCGCGAACCGGCTAAATGAGACGCCGACTTCTCATTTAGCTTCCCGAGACGCAATTTTGCATCCTCTTTTTCTACCGCCAAGTGTATTTTTACCCTCCTTATGTGGCCGTGATTGTGAATTTCATACTTTGCGGTACATTGGAGAAAAATTGCAGTTACTATTTCCAGTTAATTTCGAGTCATCTCATTCGCTTTGTCTGTCTACCCAGTCCGAAGACATTATTTTTTAGTCAAAATGTAAAATTTTGATTCAAACAACAATCGATTTTGATATTTTAATAAAATGTATAAACTTTGTCTCAAGAACCATCAAATATTCTCTGCAAAAACAAGTATCCCATTTCGCGACATTTTTGACATTTAAAACATCAAAAATGCATAAAGCGTCACTTTATGAATGAACGAATTTCCGATAACTCACGTCAAACTTAAAATTATTTCTATTCTCTATATTTCCAATAGATTTTAAATTCCAAATAATTTGTACGGCATGTGAAAAAAGTGACCCGAATCGATCTCATGCTGATAAAAAAAAACCTCACCTCGATCCCCCTGACCAATATACCCAATACATTTAATGCAATTTCATTTTCCTCTAATAAACCTTCCAATACGTGATTCGTTTAAACTGAAAATCGTTCTCCCCGTAAGGACTGTGAAAGGAGGATGAAAAATGTCGAGCCGACATCCTGGGCCCGTGGAAGCGGAAATGGCGCGGCGATGGAAGAAACCGAGGAAGAAGAAATAGAAATCGGGCTTTGGTCGGGCGATAAGCGGCGGCGGAGTTGGCGTCGCGAGCGCGGCTTAGAAGTCGGGTAGCAGTTGCATCTAGGCCAGGGCTAGTGCGCGCGCTCGCTGTGTGCGTGCATGCATGCGTGCGTGCATAAAAGAGCGCGAGATACGCGGCCACGATGGAGCGCGGCCGGCTTACGTGTATCTAAGTCGTCTGGTTAAGGTGCGCGCATGCGCAATACCTATAAGGTGCGTTTCTCGCGCGTCTCACAACGCGGCTCGCTACCTACTTGCCACCGTCTCCTTAACGAGAAGCCGAGCGCCAAAGCAAGCCTCACTTTCGATTTCCAATCGAACGTATCGCCGCTTCTCAATCGAGCCATCGGACACTCACCTACAATCGTTATCGCGGCCAATTAACGCTGCCTCGGCGACTTTTACCCAATCGACCCGCGACTCGGCTTCGTTCTTAAGGTCGTTCCCTCGATCCGTTTACTTCGCAACCAGCGCCAGCTGATTGCTTCGAAAACAATTTTTGGCGTCGTTGTAATTAAAACAACTGTTAATTTTTATCGATTTTGAATATTTTTTCTTATTGTTTATTCGTTTAATGTACATAAATCTTTGAGAAATATGAATAAAAAACACGTAGTTTGCAATGGTGGCATTCGATGCATTATATCAGTTTGTAATTGTAGCAGAAGTGATGATTAGGAATTGATATTTTACTTTTAATCAGAATATCATATTTTTTCTGTACAAGATCGACAGTTTTAAGAATCGATTAACACGTGTACATTCCAGATGAAATTAAACTCTTATACGAGTTGAACATTTATCCTCGATCATTATTTAAATGAGTTGCAATTAATTTAATTTTATCGAGCGCATTGTTTTATTCAGGCATGAACGTGGGGTAACGATAGCACTCCTCTTTGACGTACGAACGTGCGTTTCTTTTTTATCGAGCACCGCGCAGAATTCATCACGCTAAAATCAGTCACGAGTTCTGATTGATACACTTGACAAGAGCAAGCGGTCTTGTTTTTCCCCCACTTTTTTTCAAGTCACTTGAATACCGACTTTTCAAGTCTTCCTTGCAACTTATCACTCATCTGAAACAAGCGATATCTCACGCATAATTTTCACGTCTTGGAAAAAAAAATAAAGATTTCAGTATTGCTCTTCCTTCTCATTTTATCACCGAGTAATCGCAGAGAACTTTCTTTGTGCATCAATTTACTCAAATCAACAAAGTTATTTAATTAATTTATTCATACAAAAACTTTAATTTTCGAGTAAAGTGTATACATGCTATACCCAAAGTAGAAAATTACCATCGTAATGTAATAAACTTCTTTTACTTTTAAAAAACCATATTGTAAAAAACAGTACACTATAAAAACAAGTGTCTCATACGCAGACGTTTAGACGTTTTGAGAATGTGCTTTCCCTAATTGTAACTTATGACCTGTTCACCCGAGTTGTAGATGGCGCATTTTACAATACCGAAAGTATCAATCTCAAAGCATTGAGTAACTTACAATCTAAATTTTTATTTTGAAAATTATGTCCATTTTTCTCCAACCTTCATCGGACCATTTTTCTGGCCTTTTCCAAAAACTCCAAAGACATTGCAAAGTTAGCCATTGCATTATCGTCAATCGAAAAGCCAATGGTATACAGATGGTTAAATTTACTAGCCAAGATTGTTAGCTTAACAATTTATTTCTTCAACCGTAAAGCGTAATCTTTTATCTTCGCAAGTCTCGTCCATCGATTTCTTCTTTGCGGCAAGTGTTTACAATGCGGCAGTGTTGCCAATACAAAGGTCGAGAAGTTTGCCATAACAATCGCTCACATTTCCCACGTGCAGAGACGCAGGCCGTGGCAAGCGTTGCGCAAATATTGCCGTGTCCGATCGTAAAGTTATTACAGTTATGGAAAATAATTCCAAGGATATTTGATGTAACTTTTTCGTACACGGCTTTCGAGCGGAGTAGCCGATCGGGCCGATATGACGCAAATATAACTTCGGCTTATTTGTCGATCTGAATGCGAATAACGTGATTCCACCAGTGGAAAAGTTACGACTCGTAGAATCTGGACATGCGTTCCTCGCATCCTAGTGGAAGAAAAAGCGAGCCACGGATGTCCAAGTCTGCCTCCTGCCCCTCCCCCTCCCCATACCCCCTCACACCTCGCCATCCATCCGCGCGTTGCATTCTTCCTCTTCTGTCTACTTCTCCTTCGCCTTCTTTTTCTTCCACTTCTCTTCTCGCTTCTCCCACCCCTCGTGCCTTAGCTCTATCGCGCAACCAGACTCCCTATCTCCGTCTTTTTTGCTCGACTTCAAAAATAGGTCGACCGCGGTCATCAGGATGTGCAGCGACGCACCAACAAGTGCCTCGACTAGAAATTCCGACCGGCGAGGTATATCCTGGAAGCACACCCTGGCGAAATTTCAAGGCTCCGAGACGTTCCGCAATTAAATGAGAAAATGTCAATGAAAGCTTCAAATATTCGTGAAAGACAATTTTTTTCCTTTGTGTGCAACTGTTGATGCGGAAATTCCAAATGAAACTGAAATCTTTATTTGTTACATTGAAAAGCTCGTTTTTGATCGTTTTGAATCTTGTTTCAGGATCTCTGAACTTTACAATTGCATGGAAACAAAATTGCAAAATGAGAAATGTGTTTTTTAGATTTACCACCAGAAATATGAGAATGTGGTTGAAAGTAGAATAAGAGGAAGATAAAAACGATTGTCTTGAATTCCGGAATTTTTCGCGTGTGATTTCGGAAATTTTGGATGGCGAGTTTGTTGATACCGTACATTTGAACGGTCGCACAAACGCGAGAATTAGCAACAAATTCACCTTGAGTCATGAAAGTGTAAAGTCGCGCGCGTTCGGAAAAAGACCGAGACGTCGGTTTCCTGCGAGAAACCGCCGACGGAAAAAAGAACGACGGTTTTGTTTTTATTTCTCCTCCAAAGAATCGACGTGCGCGAATTCAAAAATGTTTCTCTTTCAACAAATACCTTCTTCCACGAAAGTCAAGTTCAAACAAAAGTAAATGTGTTCTTAATTTACCGGCTACCGAGGAAGAACGGCGTGCCAAAAATAAGATTAGGTGCGTATTTTGTAAGAAAAAATGTATTAGAATTAATTATATATTTGTGTTGCCCATCGTTTCTTAAGTTTTCTCGCAAATGTAACTCAAAAAATTCAAATTGGAAAATCCAGTTTAATTAGTATATGCGCTTGGTTTTCAACACAGACAATAATTTTGAAATTAAGATAAAATTGCAAAAATAAAAAAGTACATTTTACTTTCTATAATTCTTTCTTCTCGAAACACTTTCAAGTGTTTCAAGAATTTTCAGTTAGATTCCGCAAGTAAAAATTTTAAGCTGAACACCATTTTTGTATCTCGGTGGGCAAAACATCAACGAAACTGAAGTTTAAATGATTCAATCAAACGTTCTTCTTGAAGAGATTTCAAAAATATTTTGCGAACTGTCGTAAAAATGTGGACGGAAAATTTCCTACCGATATTCCAAGGTTATCTTTTACGGGGGATATTTGCGATGTGATAAAACGACGTTACGTACCATTAGGATTAATTCGCGCTTTATTAGGCAGTTGAATCCATTGGATTTCGGTGAAACTTAGCAGTACATTTAACCGTCGCTAATAGTGACTGAGATATTTTCCAAGTAAGTCCTTTTGCGAGTGTAGTGACCACGTAGGGTCAATTGGGCGGGACGATATTGATGTTTATGTTCGGCGATAACATTAGGGGACATTGGGGTCGCTGTCTGTGTAAATAAACAAGTCGCCAAGTTTTTGCACCGGTAGCTTTTTTGCCGAAGGTCTGCCTCGTAATTCTGACTGACGTCGAACTTTCGACAGTCAAAAATTGGACGGAAAATGAACAACGGACGCGATGGACAAGGTCGAATTCTGATCATGAGAACGCCTGTCACGAAAATGAAAAAAACCAAGTTATCCGAAAAAAAACAACGAAAAAAAGTGGTAAAAAAAGAAGGCAGAGGAAAGAAAGAAACCAAAATGACGAAGGCTATCTTACGACAATGGCTGAAAAAAGGACGCACTTAATTAATGGTTGGAAACACAATTCCGTGTACATTCAGTCCTATTGATACACACGCGATTTCCGCTTATTACGACCGGATTCATACATTTATGGCTCAACACTGTCTAGTGACAATTCGCTTACGCACGAAGCCGCGTTCGGTTTCGCTCGCTCGTTCGTTTTTTTTCCCCACTTTCCCTTTTTCACGTTTGTCTTTCTTTCGTCAAGGTCAACGAGGTCAGAGTGGAAGTCGGAGGGAAACCGACTTGGACACTTTTATGGAATATTATCAGCAATGAATTGCATGTGGCCTGACGTAAGGCAAGTAATCGTTTTTCAAACAAGATGTGCACCGAGAAAATGGAATTGCGAAGTTTGCAAGAAGCATTACGCCGATCGTTGCAAATTTGTTTGCAAACTTAAACTAAATACGTTAGTTGTTTAATCAAACACTGATTTCCATGTCATACGGCATGGTATTTGTTTTGCAAAGACGAATTACAAATTGTGCAAAATTTCATGCAAAAATTGTCAGCGTCATCGGTCTCGTTTTTCAATTGCGTTTCCTCAGTCTGCAAAAATAATTCTCTATGACTTTGTATAATTTTTTATTCCCAGTTTTTAACGTTCTCCATTAACTTTTAAATCAAATCAAGGACGATTTGTTTTTGATGCTTCGAAATAATGCACAATCATAACGCAAGTTATTGATATTCTTAATCAATGATCGATTTTGAAGAAAATTGATAAAATTTAGAATATTAAATACTGTTTCCGACTAGATTCTACGTGTCTGCATTGCCAAAGTGTTGTGAAATTTGAATACGAAGAATAGGCGATTTGTTTGCACGATTTTTCGAAAGAGATATTCAAATACTAACTTTGGGTGTTTGGTGTGATAATTGTTCAAAGCGTACGGCAATCCGTTAATTCGTTTTGAATTGCGGCAGAAGCCACCGACATTTTACAAAAGTCAAACAATTTTTTCTTTTCGATTGTTTAACTTTTCGAATGGCTGCTCTTTTTTTCCCTGACAAAATCAACTCGGCGATTCAACGAAAAACATGTCACGACTATAAAACGTGAAGAAAGAGTTGAAAAAAGGTGGGACGTGTATGAAGAAATGAAAGAAACGAAGAATGAGATAATACGCCGAAAGTAAAAGTTTAAATTCATTAAAACTTTATCACATGGTATTTACGTCAATCTTGTCAGTCAGATATTGTTTTCTTTTTCGCGACTTTTTGCACGTCTAATTCATTGGTCTTGCGTTTTTGTACGTTTGCGAAGGCGAAAAAATTAGAAAGGCTGTTTTTGAGAAGTGCAAAGTGCAAAGTTTAGATATTTGACTACATTAATGTCAAACTTATTTTACCAAATGCAAATTAATGAAAAAAAATTTTTTGTATCGACTGATTCACGCATCAAAACGAGATTCATCAACGTGCACGAAGCTCATTCCAATCACAAAAGGAGACTACTTCAGAAACGGCAGATCAGTTTTTAAAATTCACGTCCTGTGATTTTGTTCGAAAAAGACATTTCTCCAATTGTAAAATCATACGTATATTTTTTTCCAATTATAAAACCATACACTATTAAGCCCGGTGGTTGCTTTTTGTCCTTGGGCCTACCTTTATACGATCGCCCGATAAAAGCAAGGTGCAAAAGCGTCGATCAGCGCGGCGTCGTCGAAATTCCTCGGACCGGCCTCGGAGCGACGCGAAAGCGAGAGACGCGGCGTCGCGGTTCGGCCGAAAATGAAATTCCGCATAATTTGTCCGTTGCGTTGATCGGACCTGCAAATAAAACTACGAAAGCGGGATGCCAAGTCCAGGGGGGGGGGGGGGGGGGGCACTGCTCCTTTTAACCTCCTCCCCACCCCCCGAACCCCTCTACACCTCTTTATCGCTCTTTTGCCGTGAAAAAAAAAAAATAAAAGATATTAATCTTCATCGTGAAATTTGTATGCCAATCTTAATTTTATAAAACATACATGTAATAAGAACAGTCAGAATTAAAATCACGTGAGTGTATAAATTAGTTATTTTTTGTAGTGAATTATTCATGTATTATGATTATAATAGTACAACA
>JABFOV010005885.1:0-11411 GCA_022817685.1 Aradophagus sp. ZL-2020
CTCCAATACAATTCAAATGTCTCATAGCAACTAAAATATGCTATACTTTGCTTTGTATTTCAAAATTTATTTCTCAAGCAAAATATTGTAAATAATTATACTTCGACTGATTCTTATTAACTATGTCTACACTTATTCTTCTTAAAAGATGCAAATTACTAATAAAGCTTGGACATTTGCTTAGACGCATTTATTGCTTTGAATGGATCAATTATTGTAGAATGAAATAATAATTTTTAATAAATAAAAGTGTTCAAAAAGCATGTATATTAGTAAAATAAGATAAAGTTTCTATTGTAGTACAATTTCTTATAAACATCTGTAAATTCTGTGAAATTTGATTGAATCCAATACAATGTTTTAATACTTTAATATCGATAAATCACTATAATTTTTAATACAGATAGCAATTGTTAAATTTACAATTAATTCAGAGTCGAAGCAACAGATGCAAACAAACCTAACGCAAAAAAAAGAATTGCTTAGCTAATAACTTAGCACCGTATCTAACCCAGGCACCTATTTGAATTTTGCGCAAGCTGCTGCAGCAGGATCGGCCGAGTCCGTACCGAATCCCTTCATGTCCGATTTCCCGTCACCCGGTTCCCAGCAAGCGAGCGGGGCGCCGCCAGCGGCTACGGGAATCGGTATGTTTACGCATGGTGGAGCCGGCGCCACCAATGTTGGCGCGGGCGAAACTACGGCGCAGGTCGGAGACCTATTCAGTGCCGGCGGTCAGGCAGATATCTTTGGAAGCGACTCAGCAATGCTCAAGGCTTCGAACGGGAGTGACGGGGACGTCGCTCGTGGTTCCGCGGTACCAGGTGCGGCGTCTTCGGCGACTCTTACCTCGGGCAAGTCCACTGCCACGCCGCCTCCCAGACCACCGCCTCCCGCGACGGCCAATGGTACACCTCGTGCTATGTCCCCGGCGGTCGGAACCGGGGCATCACTTGGTAGATCAGCCGCCTCTAATGCCCTTCCAGGCAAAAGTGCGTTCGACGATCTCAATGACAGCATTCGTCAAGCACTGGGTGGCTCTCCTTCGCGCCCCGCCCCTTTAGCTCAACAACAACAGCAGCAGCCACCGCAGCAGCCGCAGCCGCCACCACAACCCTTCCAGCAGGCCTTCGTGGGCTTTGATGTCACGGCGAGCCCGGCCGTTGGCGTCATTCCACCGGTCGGCCCGGTAGCCATGCAACCGGTACCTGGCTTCGTCGCCGTGTCCCAAAATCAAACCCAACTTCCCATGGGATACGGCTCACCAGCCAAGCAGCCCGTGCCAGGTGACTCACCATTGCTTCAGCGTTCCCGCACGTTTGTTCTCTCACCAGCTACTGATTACTGTGGAATCGTTTGGAATTTCGTGGATTCTTTGTTTCAATTGGAAAAAAGAATAGGGAATCGAAGAGGGTTTTGGTTCTGCACTTGCAGAACATCTAGTATCATTAAGAGCGTTAAGACCCTTGAAGATTATTCGAAATCATTTTTTGATCCTTTATTTTGCTAGTTTGAAAACATGAAAGAGAATTATTCGAAAGCAGAGTATCGAACGTTAGGATCAAAATTTAGATTTGTCAACGATTGGTCCAAATTGAATGTAAGCTTTGAGTCGGTTTATGTCGGTATGCTTGGCTTTGTATGGTCACATCTATGTACTTTCATAGCTGGAAACGTCGGAGGAACAGTTTCTTTACTTATTGTGAATATTTCACGTCTCTACATTGTCATAAGTTGTAAAAAGTATCGTGTTCAGCATAATACTTTTTGAGAATTAGCTGAACTATTATGTATTCCTATAGGATTCCTAAGTGTAATCAGTATGCAGCTTCTGTTTTGTTTTGTCTACGTTTCTTCCCGTTATGTGAGACCCATTATGTCCCCATACAATGAAAGCAGTCATGAGCTGAGTTTCGACCATGGCTACCAGTCTTTTAGACAGTGTTTTATATGTGGTTTATTTATTTACTGAAAACTAGATTAGTGGAATTTATAATTAATTCCATTAACAAATTAGTAATATATTCAATATATATATAATGTAATTTTTTGAACTATGAGATGGTTCAAGATTTTACATTTTATTTTTTGATTGTAATGTTGTGTATTATTTATGTTTGCCGATTGTTTACTAATACTTTTTTTGTTGCATGTTAAAGCTTCTTTTCCGTTTCTCTTTATTTCACTTCTCCTTTTTCATTAATTTCGAAATGTGGTTTATTTAGTTGCTAAATTAAAATGTTCGTAATAGCCGATAGGGCGTGAATTCATTTATTGTGTTTTTATATGTTTGTTGAACATTTTGGATTACGTTATAAAAAGTGTCTCATTTTTGTGTTGGTATAGTAATGTCATAATACACGTAAATTTTTAACATAAAAATGTCTTATTTTGTTAGAATAATCATTATTACTTGTTTCTTACATTTAAACCCTTTATTTTTGTTTTTTATTAATAATTTATGTGTATTTCGTTTCTTTTTATCAACAATCGTTGAGTATAATTATGTGATGTAATTTATTTAGAAATCTGTCTTCAAATTAAAAATGGAATTATTTAACTTAAATTTCGTATTTTTTCAGCCACAAATCAAACAGCAACTACTACTGGTGGCAAAGTATTGACAGGAGATTTAGATAGCAGCCTTGCCAGTTTAGCACAAAATTTATCAATTAATAAAAGTGCCCAGCCCGTGAAGTAAGTAACACCCACTCTTATTCAACGAATGTTTTATATACCTTGTTAATACTTTTTCAATTATTGTTAAGACTTTTTACATTAAGAGTTGTATTGGTGAACTTTAATTAGTTTCATTATTTTAATTGGAATACCTTGTATTATTACACTTAAGTAGTCAGTATCTTAAAGTAAGATATACTCAGAGAAAAATCTTACAACACTTATACACATTTTGTGAAACACATATTCCACATAGATAGTTACATTTAACGCATATCTTACTATAAGATGTTTAATATCTTTTTATAAGTCTTTTTGAGGCAAATAATACACCTGTAAGGTATGTAATTATTATTTCTTTATCACTTCAGTCGATAGAAATATTATTTTATTCGGTAAAACATTGGATCCTTTTTTTCTTGAAAGGTAATTTTATATTAAATAGATCACCAATTTAATATTCACATGCCATAAACTTCACATTTTATTCTTCTGTTTTTTAAATCATAAGATTTTAGTTAATAAATGTTGCATTTATTCACAAAGTTTCATAAATGCGATTCATTGTTAAATTTGACGGTTTTATAACGATGTTGTAAAGTCATTGGATAATTATGTTTTGTTTGACATCACTTTTTTAAACATGCCATACTGTGTGTCAATTAAAATGAAGGTACATAACTGCGAAGAAAGTGCTTTGATTTTTGTTTCTCATGCCACATTTACAATTTCTTGTCGTAACGATCAATCTCAATCGCAACGAATTAATACAAGCATGACAATTACAGAGGAATGCAGTGGAATTCTCCAAAAAATTCAGCTAAAACTGGTGGCGCAGCGGGTTGGACTCCGCAGCCAATGGCGGCCACGACTGGTGCTGGATATCGACCAATGGTAAGTTTCGGAATATTAATGTCTTTTAGTAGCTCTGCAATTTATAGTCATAGTTATTGACATGAAATTCCAGTTTGTTAGTTGTGTATGTTGCATACTTTGGTAAGGTCCTTGGAGTAAAACAATTCATAAATTAGCACCTTTGACAACAAATTATGGTAAATTGAAATCTTCGTTTCAACGCTAAAGTATTTTATCGATTGCAATTGAAAGTTCCGTGTACTAAAAATAACATTGTCTGGCGATCAAAAGAAGATGCCTAAAGATATGGTAAAGGAATTAAGAAATTAGCGCTGAAAAATCCAAGGTTCTTGAATTTCATTTTATGACCACGTTCCCCCTTTTTTTTCGAATTACAGTAGAGTTATTTAGCATACGCTTTAAATCCTGTTAAAGAATTTGATATCCAATTCTTGTTTTGCACTTTTTTTTCTTAAGCCATTTGAGGTCTGACATTTTTTGCTATTTTTTACATTGAATTATTATTTGCGTAATTTCACGACGGGGGTAAGTGTAAAACATGCAATTATTTATTTCGCTGCACAAATGCACTCTGTATATGTGAAGTCACGTCTATATAACATTATCTGAATAACACTAGAATCATTCTTTGATTTATCACCATGTGAACGTCAATAATCATTTTAATTGCATGATTTTTAACAAATAAAATATATTTGCACATTTACTGGACTGTTAAGTGAAATATATGAAGCGCACATTTTGTTGATAAATTTTATTGTGAATACATTTAACGTATCAACTTATATTAGAGATGACATTTATTCTCAAAATAGATCAGCTGAGTTGATTTATAAATTCAATAACAATGAAATGTCACGGTTTCCATTAAAATATATGATGTTCATTTTACAACGATGCTTCAATAATGTAAACACAGTTATTATGTTTACACTGAGTTTAAATATTAATAAAAGGGAAATTTAAATGATATAAATGTGTAATACGAATTTAAAATTACACGCGAAAACCAAAAAGTAAGTAATAATTTAAATAATACAAAACAAGTTCATTTCGTTCGTTGGAATTGTCCTAATTAACATAACATAATATTATACATGGTTAGTCAATTTACCTAAGATTTACAGTTAGGTTCAAGAAAAGCGAAAATTTCGCAACAGCAATTGCACCAAATGCTTATGCAAATACAGGCAAATAAAATTACAGTACAAATTAACGAAGTGGCTCGATTTTCGCATTTAAATTACGGTTCTTTTAAATTGATTAAAAACTTTCCCCTTCTTTTTAACAAATTTGTTCTTTATCCAGTATAAAGAAGGTTTCAATGTATATTTAATTTATTAATGATGATTTCTCAATTAATGCAAAGATTATTAATTAAAAACGATAAAATGTAATTTTATGAAACCTGTCTCCTTCTATAATAAGAAAAGAAAAATTTAAGAATGATTTCATGAAAAGTCACCAATGGCACCTATAGTTAATTGATGCATGGCACACGGCATGTTACGTGGCTGTTACAGGGCCTAGGAATGATGCAATTTTCTTCAAATTCTGTTACGGGCTTCCCCTCTCAGCCAATGTTGATGGTAAGTTCCATTTTTCTTGTGCACTTAATTTGCATTGTTTGTAGCTTTGCAATTAATCCCTAGTTATAGTGCCAGGAGACTTAGAACTGTAAATTTTGGCTCAAAAAAAGTTTTGCTTAAATAAATTGTTAAAAAATGTCATTGTGTTCATTAAGGGAACTCTTGACGAAAACGAATATTTATTTATTGACTAATTTTCTTAATTTTTTTATACAACTGTTTCACCACTGTTTCACCAAAGAAAAATGCACAACTTGATGAATTTTTCTTCCATTAAACTGTTTCAATAATTTACTAACAAATATTCAAAGTCACCTGGATTCAACAAACATTTTATTAAAATTACAAAATTAGTTTATTGAAATTGTACATACTTCACGTGTAATATATACTTGTAATTTTAAGAATCATGGGTAAGTATAAACGCTCATAAAAACGGTATTTCAATTGCTAACATTAATAATTATTAACAGTGATGTTTTTTAAATAATTTATTATATTAATTTCTGTACAACTGACGCAATAAAGAATATTATGGTGTCACAAGCAGACAATTCAATGATTAGATGTGAAAGCCCAACACTGATATATGTTGACAAAAGAGCGTATAGTGCATATACAACATGCAATATTATTTCCGTCATTTAAAGGTTTCGCTTGTATAAACAGACAAGAATTTGTAGTCGCATATATTACATGTAATGATCGTACGTTAATGCTCATTGACAAGTGAATGCACGACAAGCAAGCCTGCAACTTTTGGAAGTTTTGCTCACGGCTGTTTGACATTTACTGATAATGATTATTAACACGGCAAAGTGTTGGCTTGAAATCATTCTGATTAAATGCGAAATGACTGACATTTTTAGCGAGTTAAACTTCTGTTAACATTTTAGCAATTTTCTTATTATCACAAATTGCTTCGTGGTACACTTCTTAATAATACGGTTTTCTTATTGAATTGTTAATGAAATGAAATTATATTTAATTGCCTGAAATTGAACAACGTTCAGTTAAATCTTAGCTCCATAATAAACTCGGTCGAAATTACTTGATATACGAGGTCTCAGACAAGTGAACCACGTAACACAATTCTTTCTCGAAGCACTAATTTTATTATCCTTTTCCCCTTCGAATGCACCAGTGGGTCGCCGAATTTTAAACCTGATTGATTTACGTTCAATGTAAATTTGTTTAATTGGGATCATCGAATTAAATTAATTGACGGATCAAATAGATTAATTAAAATAATGATATCAAATTAAAATTGTCTCTCGAGTTTTCATTATTCCCGCAGATTTCATTTGCCGGCTTAAACTGATTTGTATTATCGATTATGGGAAGTTAAATTGATCTCGTTATAAGGAAAGAGCATAAATTGAATCGAATAATTTGAAGATTATTAAATGCCATTAAGAATATTATTATGATCTGTTGAAATATTGTGGTTTTGTTCATTATTTTGTCCTACTATGCTGAAATTCATAGAGTATATATAGTATATAATTACAAAAAACTCAACCATATAAATCATAAATAATTATAGAGTTTAACAAAACTTTTTTTTACGTACATAAAAAAAGAAACAAATTTATACATAATGAATTCAATTAACAGAGGTTTAATAAAGATTTTGTGTGTAAAATTAAAAAAAAAAGCAAAACTGAATTTCAACTGTAACAGCAACTAAAAAAAATGTTATCATAATTGTTCAGGGTATGCAGCCTGGAATGCAAGGAATGAGGCCAATGATGCCCCCGATGCCCAACGTACCAGCGGCAGGTGCGGGCATGATTCCCGTGGGTCCCACGCAAGTGATGATGAACCCTCGAAGCAACATGATGGGGTCAGCGCCACCCACGCAACCCACGACTCAGGCCGAGAGCAACGCCGTTCAGCTTGATCCTTTTGGTGCTCTATAAACGAAGTACGTGATCTTCGTCGAGCATTAAATTACAAAATTACATTTCCTCTAAAAATATTGTTCTTATGATAAGTGGATTATTTGTATAATACGTAGAATCTGTTTACTACAAGCATAATCCATTTATTGTAAACTGATTTTTCTGGCCTTTTTAGAGCGCTCCTTTGTATGTTTTACGATCCGAAAACATTTTACAATTACCGCGGCAGAAAGTTTGCGCGCTAACTTGCCGACTGTATTTTTGCAGCAGCCAGAGAGATACGGTGGACATGATGCTTGTATATACTGTGTAATATGCCTACAAGTGGATTCCTGCTTTTTCGGCATTGGTTATTGATTTTTCATCCTACGTTGCCTTTACTTGTCTCGTTACGAATGATGTAATTTGTTGATCTTACTGTGAATATTGTCGATCGTGTACGTATAAGCTTCTTTAAGATTCGAGAACAGATCTTATCATAGGTGTGTATAAACCGAAAAAAATATAAAAAAGTAAAAAAAAAAAAAAAAAAAAAAAAAAAAAAAAAAAAAAAAGAAAAAAAAATAGTGTCCAATGTGGTGGAAAATCTGATTAACCTGCAATCAACAACAGGCCGAAAAAAATGATTCATTGCAAATTATCCATCGGTTTATCGTCCGTCGTAACCACGTAGTTCAATCCTGCCTTTACCCCCCCCCCTTCATCCTCCAATGACCATTGTCCGGCGACAATTTTCAGCTGATTAAAAATTGATCGCTCGTCGTTCATTGGCAATCGCGGCTTTGTTATCGGCAAAGCGCGGCCGCGATAACGGCCGGCCGAAAAAGTTGCGCCGCGATAATGAAGCATTAAACGGAAGGAACGGCGGCCGTTCGATTCGTCAGCAATTTGCATGGTTTATGGCCGGACAAAGGCGCGGGCGTTTTTGTTTCAAATTGTATTCCCAATTGATCGGCGATTCGGCGCAACAATGGCGCGCAGCAAATGAAACGGGATAACGCGCGGCAAAGTAACGTTTCTCCGATAATTTAAAGAGCGCGCGCGGCGTGTGTCCTTTTCGAGTGACCCCCGCCCCCGCGGATCTATTCAAAAGATCCTCGTATGTCATTATTACCGGCGCTCGCTTTAACAGTAACGTCAAATTTATTCCGACCCTCTGCATTGTGTACTTTAAAAGAGGATTGCATGGTCGAGAGAAGATACAAGGAGCGGGCTCGTAAATTCGCGATTTCGCCAAGTTTACAAAGAACGAAACTCAGCAGCTGGAGGAGGGGGGCGCCTTTATGGAGCAGAAAATTTCGTTCGCATGTATTAAATTATTATGCGGGAATTAAGACGCAAAATGGCTGCGCAATAAAGATACATCACTTATTGTTGTTGCTATTGATCTTCCGTTTCGATGTTTTGGGTTGTTGAAATCGTTCCAATTTTCATTAAATTGATAATTAATATTAATTTATTACTAGAACGTGGAAAAATGAATTAAAGGATTAGCGAAGAAAAGTATATTTGAGTACAGGAAAATAAGTAATTTTAAGTAGGTCGTTTCTTTTCGTTGAGTCAATAAATCAAACCACACCGAAAATATTGTATTGTAAAGAACAGCATGTATCGGGTTTACCCAACGGAATCATTTTGTAACCGAAGTTACGTATATCAAATTACAATTTATGACCTATCAGCACAAATAATTGAATGCAGTGGATCCGGCCCACTTGAGTTGTAGATGGCGCTCAGAGATGGTCCACCTGAGTTGTAGGTGGCGCTTGGAAATGTGCCACTTGAGTTGTAGATGGCGCACGATATTGATTGCTTCAATCTCGAAGTTTGTAGTTAATTACAGCGTAAATTCTCGCATTATTATACATATCTTATCGATCGACAACAAAATCATCGATCAGTCAATTAATCTGACGATTTTGCTTGTTAATTCAACGAAAATCGTCAATGTACCGCTCAACGGGTCGGTCATTTTTGCGCGTTTTCGGCAAATTATTCGGTTCCTACCCAAGTAAATGAAATTACGGAATGTAAGAGCGAGTGGTCGGAATGCGAGAATTATTCCGTCTTAATTACGAGCAAGTTGGGCTACATTTTCCGGGCCGCGATTGCGGGAATTAAAATATCGGTTTGGAGTTTCCATTTAAGACTAGAGTCGAATAAAACTTGCAACAAGCATTCCTAGTATTTTCATTATTAAAAGTTCTTAAATATATTGTTATGGTCATTGCATATTTAACGATTCCACTTCAAATCACTAAAAATAATGGTCAAAAAAACTTTTGGTTTTCAGAATTGTCTAAAACTTATTTGTCGCTTTCAAATTATATAAAGAAAAAAAATATTTTGTTTAAAAAATTTTTATAATTACTGATTGTAAAAATATTTTTCTTTTTTAATTTTGTTGTAAATCTGTAAAGAATTTTACTTGTTTACTGATTTTATCACTTTTTCGCCAAGTATTTTATTCAGTTTTATTTCGTTCGATTACTTAAATTTTAAATTTTTTAAAAACCAAATTACACATTTCAATCCATATTTGTTTGAATTACCATAAGAATTCAACATATGAAACGTCATTATGATAAAAAAAACATTCGATTGTAATTGTGCATGATCGATTCAATAAAAGTTAATTGTACAAGTAGTTTCTGATAATGAGTAGATATTAAACAATAAACGTGATACTTCCAAACTGATCGAAATCGGGCGACGCTAAGAATAAAGCGAGCAGTTTAAAACAACTTAATTGTGTCAATACCGACGCCGCTATTGACTTGTTTAACCGGCTCGAAACTGCTCAAATCGTCGCCCAAATGAAAGAAAATTATTATCCCTGCGAAAATAATACTTCATTAATACCACGTCAAGGATCCACGTCGCGTAACGTAATTATGAAATAATTATTCTCACAACTGTCGTTACATGGCGATCGTTACGTGACATTAAGGCAGTCATCAAATTATGATCATAATCAGTCGTAATTTCTAAACAAGTACTCACTAACCAACCGCGCGTAAATCACCGTAAACACTAGTTATACGGTTATTATACATTGTCGTTAGCGGGACAAACGCCGCAATTTGAAATGAAATCTCCGTGTCATTGTTTCGAATTGTTATCTCAACGAGTCGATGATTCTCCAACATTATTCAACGATTGAACAAAAAGTTTATTGTCAATTCGAAAATACTGCACGTTGCGAGAAATTCAATAACGGTATTTCGCTGTAATTTAAACAAAAAGTTGTATTCTTTATCTCGTACATCGTTGAAAATGTTTATCAAATTCTACAGATTTGTCATGGTATCATTTTGCGGCACGTGGCAACTTTTAGACATTTATGAAACTAGAAGTCAATTTTTTCTACTCCGTATAGAATTTTGTGACACGGTTGAGAAAAAAACTTCTGACTCATGGGTCGTTTCACTACAATTTTTATTTGAGGAGTGGGGTTGTTAATATTAAATGAAAAACAATTTTATGATTTATAAATCTTTTTATATGACTTTGAATTTAAAAAAAAAGCAAATTTTCCATATAATCGATATTGAAATATTTCATATTAGTACACTGTAAAAAAAGAATGTAAAATTACAGTAAAAGTGTAAAAGCTAACCAATGAAACCGCTGCTTTTCAAAAGAAAGTAATTTCATTGGTTAGCTTTTACACTTTTAATGTAATTTTACATGATATCTAGTGTAATTTTACATTCTTTTTTTACAGTGTATTCTCGTTTTAAAAAATCCTCGTTTATCGCCAATTTAAATTAGTTATAAGAATCATATAAATTTTTATTTCAACTATCTATTTCTCTGATTCTATATACGATTTAATAATTACTAATCGACAAATATTGATTTACAATTCATAATCAACTTCTCAATATCCAATTTCTAAACAACATTTTTATTTATCAAACTTCAGTCGATAATTATTAATCAATATTCTAAAGAACCAATTAAATTGAACAAAATACCAATAACGACAAATATTCGAACGAGAGTGACAATGAAGTACGAAAGAAGAAAGGAAATACTTCTAAATACGTTTACAGTGATAAAAGGAAACTTGACAAAAAGCGACCTCTTACATGTAACGGTATAATCGAGCGAGGGACAAGTCGGATGACCACAAAGGCCGAAATGAATCCCGCACGCAAAACACTCCCCTCCCCTTCACCCCCCCCCCCCCCCCCCCCCATCCAGCCCGCACTCCTCCATGCCCCCGACCACCCTGCGACAGTCCCCCCACCGCCCGCCCCGTCCGTCCCCCCTCGTACCCTGCCGCCACCCCCCGCCCACCTGCCCCCACCCACTGCGCCGCCTCACTGCCGTCGCGCGACAGACTCCTGCCATGCGA
>JABFOV010005886.1:0-11409 GCA_022817685.1 Aradophagus sp. ZL-2020
AGTGGAAGAAGGTGCCACCTCGGCGTTTGATTGAAAAAGGTGCCACCTCGGTCTACGTTAGTATCTACATGGCACCTTTTTCAATCAAACGCCGAGGTGGCACCTTCTTCCACTGAACTGACGATTTGGTAATTTTGTACAATCATTTGGTACGCTTATTGCTTTTTATTTAACGTCGCGAAAATTGCAAGATGTTTAATATAATGAAATATATACATTTGCTCATTTTATAGAAACGTTTCGTAAACTTTTTAATAACTAAAATAAATGTTTTCTAAGCCTTACGGATCTGTTTGAAAAATTTTGAAAGTATTATCCAACGATAAACGAATTAACGTGCCGAATGTCGGCTTCCGTTTATCGATTTCGGCCTAGAGTCACTTCAGCGAGTCGGGAATGTGGGCCATACTGCAACTGTATCGGCGTGCACACACAAGAAAAAATAATATTCCGGCAATATCAAAGCCAATATAATGAACGCTCGAGCTATTTTCGTGTTATTCTAACCCTGAGCAATGTTGTTACATTGTTTTCTTCGGAATCAATTTTTTTTTCGCTCAGTCACGATTCGTTTGATTGAATTCCGAGGCGAGTTCCTTCGTGCTTGAAAAACAATTTTTTTTATTCATTTTGCTTTCAGTGGAATGACTTCATTTAGGGAAAAATTGTTGAACGAAACCAAATGATAATTGTTTTAATTGTCCGTGAAGTCGGCCGCGTAGCTGAGCGACACGAAATTTGGACTCGGACAAATTTTGAGATGCGAATGTTTAGACTTAATATTTTTTTTTTTTTTTTTGTTTCTTTCAGAAATATTCTTTCATGTACATTGTTCTAAAAAAAATTGGACTTTTCTGCCAGTGCGAAATTCTTGAGATACCGAAAGAAAAAGTAATCACCACATTCCGGACTTTCATTGTAAAACTTTTTTATGCACTAATCACATTTCAGATACGCAAACGTTTTCACATAAAACGGTTTGTGAATTTAAGTGGTCGTGTCCGGTTCCGACTCGTTAATTTGAGAGGAAGTCGAGTGTAAATGAACACTTCAAACGAGTTATATATCATTTAGATATGATATAAATTAAATTTATTCGACAAATATATAAGCATTTCATATCATCAACATTAATAAATATCAACAAATCATATATGTGAAAAAATGTATGACGAAATTATTGTACAATTAATTTATCACCTTATTTTGAAATTAATTAATTATTGAATCAGTATAATATATAATACGTTATTCAATTTTTGCTTCTTTTGTTCCAATGTGTTTTGAGATTAAATAATTATTTAGTAAATAATTTAGTTTTAATTTGTAGAATTATGATTATTTTGCAAATTGAAGACAGACTGCGGAACAAAAAAGTTTATTTCCAATGTTACTCAATTAGAAAAAATTCAATAGTTTTTTGCAATGAAACACCGGATATTTCGTCATTTTATAAGAAGCTTCTCTTTACAACTCGTTATTACAAAACTTATACATCATTTACGGGACGATCTTCGATAAGCGACCGCGAAAATGTTTTCATTTGTAATATTATCATGTCACGTTTTTATGACAAGTTTAACAGTAATATTTTTTGTTACTCGGCTCTGCAAAATAAGTGGATTTAAATTACGTTTATTTAGGAAAAAAACATTTGTTTACAAGCTTTTTCTGCGAGCTTGCTGAAAAGTTTTTTCGTTGCGTTTAAATATACTTGTTAGCGAATGAATAATTTGCATTTTAAGGATTTTACGAATTTGTTAAAAAAATGTTTGGTCATTAACTCGGACGGAAATGAACTTTTTCGTCAACATCACGCGTCAAACGTTATTAAGGCAACATTATATTAAAATAAAAAGTGCAAAATTGGATGAGTTTACAACTTTACATATTCTGTGGATTATTATTATTATTATTATAATTTTCTTTTATTTATCAAAAAAGTTTGTTTTGGAAAACAAATGTTCATTAGAACATTAACGTAATAAGTGGATTATGCTGTTGTGAGTTTGAAAGAGCTAAAAGAAGCCGTAATTTCATTTACCGCAAGTTAAAGCAATAAATTCATTAAACGCATTAAACTTACGTCCGAGATGGCAGATTGCTGGATATTATTTGTGTTGTCTTGGCTGGAGAGTACCAAAAGTACGAGCGCTAAGATCCCTGCAGCCAGGATGCCACGACGAATTCCGGCCAGGACATGACGTCGTAACGTCATCTTCTCCCGAATAATATGTTTTCTTTTGTATTCATACCGAACTGTAACAGACAGAAAATACTCTTTACTCATAAACATCACTTTATTTCATGGAAAATCGTAACATTTTTATTGAATCTTGTTTGGTACGAAAAAGAAACATTTAGATACAGTTAAGATAAACCGGAGTGAAATATTGAAGGTGTAAACAATTATGTTATAAAAAGTTATCTCATAAAATTTAACATTTATGTTATAAAAAGTTATCTCATAAAATTTAACACTCAAATGTTTAAATTCTATAGTTAACATAATCTATGATATGATTCAATTACGAAATTGCACCATTTGCATATTATTATTTTTTCTTATTTTAAGATTGTCAAGATTGATTGAAGACTTCTAAAAAATACGGAAATATTTATATTTTTGAACCAGTAATATTAAACTTGTAAAAATGTACGAGAAGAAATTTGTACGTCAATTATTTGATACATAATATATTCAGTATATTTTCATTTTTCTACACCATATGAGACCATAAGTTTCGTAACTGTTCAGTTTCCTCTTTCGAAATCAATCATCTTTAGATATGACAAAAGCAGCATCACTTTCTCTACAAACATGTATTTATCACGCTCGACCAATTTCGATCTTAACCCATCCAATGCTATCACGGCAATTGCTTTCTCTGATGATATAATCTACCAACGAATATACAACGTGGAAAGTAAAATTTTGAAAAGATTTCATCTTAAATCGATGTGACTGCTTATGTATCTATTCATGTATGCACGTTTTTGTCAACAGAAAAGTGTGAAGAAGACTTAGCTAAGGTCATCAAATCACACTGAAAGACGGAAATACCACTTTTTTGTGCGTTATTCATTCACTTTTTTTTACGGCATAAAAGTTCCTTTTACATTATTTTGGTGCGTAAACATAGAAGAAATCGAGTTATAACTTTCAATTGAAAGCGCAAGAAAAAATTACACTTTCACGGTTTTCAAATTAATATCATTAGAAAAATGTTTATGGATCTGTTAGAAATGATTCTGGGCCAATTTGAAAAATACGAATTATTTGAGAATTATATTACATTTCGGTTTATGATATATCTAACTTTTAAGACATCAAAAGTGTTCCAATGAATTTGAGACACTTGAGGTGTTTAAGACGCATAAAATGAGACACTTGTTTTGACAGTGTATTTGAGGGTCCCGTTCAGTTTGTGAATTTCAAAAAATCAATTAATTTATTAATTTTGTTTTTCTTTTACATGTTCTTGATGTACTGAGAGAATATTTCGTCTAAGTATAAATTGACATTTAGAATAGAGTTACTTATAACGGGCAGACTCCCACAAAGCGTTACGCACCGAAGAGCAGATATGCCAGGAAAAACACCAAGTTGGCGTAGTTTGAGGTTTTTGAAGTATTGTTATATAGAGCTCATTGAACGCAAGTGCTAATATTACTCTGTGAATCGAGTTTTAATGTTATAAACTTCTCTATCTTTCAATCGCGTTTCACTCAGACCTTTGTGTTTAGAACTAGTAGGAGTAAACAAATTTGTACCATGCAGAGAAAAATGTACATTGCAATTTTTCTCTTAAATTTAAGGAAACGTGTTCTATAAGTTAAATTATCAATGAACTGCAATTAAACAATTTGAAAAGTAGTAAAAAAGTGTATCCATATTTCCTGATTTGGGGTGATTTCTAGAATATAAATACTAGAAAATATTGCATTATAGAATGTATAGTTTCCTCAAATTTTGGATAAAAGTTCAATGTAAACCTTTCTCCGAGCAATGCTCTCATCTATTTAAAATTTGATTGATAATTCTGAGATATGTTCTTATGGTTTAACGTCTGAAGTTAGCACAACGATGACAAAAAGAATCAAAATCGTTGTTACGATAATTAAAGGCTACTTAATGGGTACCTTTTTCCCATACTCATTTCTAATTGCAAACAACATGTCAACAAATGGCAAGAAAAATAAACTTTTCTTCGAACAAGTTCAACTTTTCTTCTTAATTTAAATTTAAAAGTCTATGCTATTATACAATGGCAAATATTATGTAATCCCATAAAGTCTTTGGTTTTTAAATGACAAATAATATCAATGGATTGTGGTATCTTCATTGATGGGACATCTTAAAATATAAAGAAAAGACAAATAATCTTAGTGAATGCAAAAAGAAAATTGAATAGATAATAAGCGCATCCTCATGCAAAAAATCCTTTCATGGACCAGGACGTACCTTCGTTGGACATACGTCCTCGCGAAGGGTTTAAAACTGGTTCATGGGAGCAAGCCTACGATCCTGAAGCCTGAGGCGCGATGGATTTCCGCAGTGGATGCGTCGTTGGAGCCGTCACGTGCGCGCAAACACCGACTGGCAGTATCGACGTGCGACGCAAACAAGAGGCTTCGACGGCGAGCGTTCACGGCGGCATCGTACGTGTGACTGAAAGGCCGGCTACGTAGCTGACGGTGTACCAAAGCCGCAAAGCGTCGGCACTGCTCCCTTTCCGTCGCTCGCCACGCGCTGTCGCAGCCAGACTTTTTCGCGGGTCGATCAGTCGATCCGCCGACGAAGCCGCGAGCCACGCACGCGCAACCGTGCCACCACGTGTATATATAGAACTCCGCGTCTCCTCTGTAACGGCCGACGAGATTTAGCGCAATCAACGCAATCGTTTCGTTCCACTTCCCCGTTCGGCAACTTTTCATTTCGTCGATTGTAGGGTGGTTTTTCTAAACACTTGCTTGACAGCGGTTTGGTTTTTCGTTAGTTATCATTTGATGCTTTTCAGATTTTAATTTTTTGTTTCTTTTTTTTTTTGTGGAACGTGTTTGAGCTGAATTAATAAAAAGTTGTGTTTTGGGAAATTTGATTTTTCAAATTTCAAAAAGCGAAAAAGACTGATTGTAATTTCATTGATTGGATAAGAATAGTTGACCGAGATTTACTAATTGCGAAAGTAATTAATGTGAGGATCATCACTAAAGCAATTTTTCCAAAATCACATTTAATATTCACCCTACTTTTGTGAATTACCTTTTATAATTTATGTATTTGAGTGTATACTTGTGTACAACTTTTCGCCGAATGATTTAATTACATCAATTACGTTACTTTTTTTGCACTTTTGTAATGTACGTAATGTCTATTTGGTGCTACGGAAACTTGATTTTATGAGTTTTATTAAGTCTATTTTTATTTAGATTATATATACCTTGAATTATAAGGGTTAAAAATGACAATCTCTAACTAAGAGCGAAGTTTTTGACAGCTACATTTTTAAAAAATAGTGTAAAAGTTAATTGGGATTTTGGTAAAAATTAAAACAACTGCTTCCTACAAATGAACACCGGAATCGGAACAACTTTGCAGTTTTTTAATAACTGAACATCCCGAGATGTTTGACCGTTAAATTCAACCAAAATGTTAGATCCGACCAAAAGTCGGATATATAACATTGCTATTTTGCTATAAAAACAAGTGTCTCATTTTGAGACACATCCCAAAAATGTAAGACACTTTAGAGACATTTAATTAAATTTAATTAAATTGACGTATACAATTTGGTGTCAGGCATACAATGGATGTTTTTTTTACATCTGTACTCAAAGAAGTAGTACTAACTACAATATTGGACTAATTTTTGTATACCTTTTAATTCACTTACCTTGTACGTTTTTATTTAATTTTTTTTATTTGGTACTGCATTTTAAAATTTACATATGAAAATAAGCGATGATCTGATTTCGAGATACGAGTGACCCTGAAAGAAAATTTAACTGCTATTAGATCTATGCGACGAAACATTCATGGCCATACGTAATTCACTGCAGTTGTGTGCAGTATTATTCGTACATGCACTTTTCAATAGTTCAGAACACCTTAACGACGTAACATAATAAACTAAGGCCGAATGACACAGATTTTATTTTGTAAATTACACTTTATCGGTAATTAAATTGTGTTTATCTGCAATTAAATTAATTGACATGAATAAGAACTTTTACGTGTTTTTTACATCGAACTTATTATCATTATTATTATCATTATTATTATTAGAAATATAATTATTGAGCAAAAAAGAATATAACTTTTATATCATTCAATTATTCTTACACACTTAGTAATTTGATTAAAAAAAAAATGAAGAAATCAATTTATCTTTTAGCCCGCGGAAGATATTTTGATGAGTAACGCATGCGATTATTCAAAGATAATTATCTTTAATTAAATGATTAGACTTTATCAATTTAATGGTAACAATTTCGATTTAATGATAACAAAAATCGGGCATTATCCTCACAAATGAATTTCATACTGGAAATAATCACGCGTCCTGTTTTGCAATCCCCCTTTTTATCAAGAACCAATTGTTGAAGTCAAAATCATTTACATGTAGTATATCAATTATATCGTTCCAAGTTTTTTCCCCCTTTTTTTTCTTTTATCATATATTCACTGTATCGGACTTCCGTTCGTTTGAGTGCTATTATTTGGTCGTCTCGCTTAACATCCGTTGCGTTAAAACCGTTGACTTTGTTGATACAAGTCCTTTCAGATATTCATTCGCGTTTTACGTCAAACACGCCAATGAACTTTTTTTTATCTCTTTCAAAAGCGCGCTGTTATCGGATATATTAAATTGAAAATAAATTGTCGCTGAAAATTTAATTAACATTTCCCTTTGTAGAACATTAAATAAAGAACGAACAAAATTAAATAAAAAAAAAAAAAAAGAAAAAAGAAAAATTTGTACCGCGTATGTAATGTCCCGAAAGTGATAACGAAAAATGAACGTAATACATTTCAGTAATATTTGTTCCAGGACGTTAACGGATTGCTGCTTTTATATCAACTTCGCCGATAAAGACGAGATTACGGGCGAGTCGTGCTTTTGGCAAAGACAGAACGATTTTTTTTGGAACGCCATTTCGGAAATCACACCGCACAGCGATGAAATCATGGCTACCGTGGTGCTCGATGTTCCGGATTTCGAGGACACTTCGCACGTAGAAAGTTGGGGATTAATACTTTACAAGATTGAAGACAAACTTATTCAACTGCCCGTCGATGAAATTAAACTGTCCGTTCGCAGCTTTGCGAAGGGCGATTACGAATTGAAATTACAGGGTCACACGGACGAAAATTTAGTGGCCCTGAAAGCGATCAGCATCGAGAAAACTGTGGTCGTCGATCTTCAAAAGAAATCTGGCGTTAGTGAAAAAATTTTGTCTTTACTGGAGGATCATTCGTTCAGTGAAGTCACTCCCAGAGTATACGTAGCAAAGAGGAGCAGTCCTTTGTGTTTTTCGATCATTGAACTTTTTGATTTGAGCGAAAAAGAAGTCATTATGCGAATATATGCCAGGTGAGTTTAAGTTATTAAATTTGCCGATCTATCGAGAATATCGAAAGTTACGTGACAGTGACATTACAGGTAAAATATAAAATATAATAGTTTATAGTTATCTAAGATAATATTGTCATTATTTATTATCGTATTGATTATTAATTATTCATAATGTAATTTGCCTGT
This sequence comes from Aradophagus sp. ZL-2020, assembly GCA_022817685.1. NCBI lineage: Eukaryota > Metazoa > Arthropoda > Insecta > Hymenoptera > Scelionidae > Aradophagus > Aradophagus sp. ZL-2020. The sequence goes on from JABFOV010005886.1 coordinate 7,767, forward strand.
GGTTTGTTGAGTAATAAAATAAAAAGAAATATAATTGCGAAAGTATGTACATACACATTTTTCCAATTTTACTTATTTGTAACTTTTGAGTCACTGTTATGTAATATTCATTTACTTGGTAGATCAGAATAAATTGTAGAATTTAATATTAGATGCAATTATTAGTTGTTTTACACGTTTTCTAATTTTTTAAATATGTATTATAAGGTATAAAGTGCAAACTTGGTATATTACAATATATATAGACTTTCGTATTTTTTAACATACATGATTTCACTTGCTGATTTGTTTGTATTCTTACATGCAGGAGCAGTGTACAAAGGAACATAATTATTCAGATGTTACGTGATGAGTTTCCTGGTCTCGTGACTTCGAAAAAGGTTGATCTATGTGCGATTGCTGCGAGAACATTGTTGCAAGAATTGCAATTATTTTTCCAGAGCAAAAATCCTGCTGAATGGCAAAGAGCTCGAGTTAAGACTGATTTGCTTATACCTTAAAAAGATTGCAAACATTAAAAAATGTATACAGATCTTACTTGAATAATTTAATTGAATGATATTCAAAATCGACGAAGGAGAAAATAGTAAAAATAAAATTATTAGTTTGCATTTACATTTAATAAGATAATGCCTGTTTGTTTATAGTAAAAAAAGGTTATAATAATTCAAGATGCGAAGTAAATTCGATCAGTGTAATTAATTTACTAATAATATGTAATGTATTTATTCAAAGTATAGAATATATTCTGATATATTTCTGAAAATCTGTTTCTTGCTTTATACTTTCATGCTTCTGCAGTTTTTATTTTTTTTCAGTCAAAAAATGCAGAAAAAAGAATAAAAAAAAGCCAAAAAGAAAGTAACGGAGAATCAGTGGACTAGAATAAATTAGACACATATTTTGCTTTTTTATGAAAATTACTCATTTACTGAGAATTACAAGATTAAAGATTCAAACAAGTCCTATGGCGTATATTTTGTTTCCTTCCATTCGTGTTTACGCATCTCTCAAGTCTATATCATATATACTTCTCAGGCTAATATTTACCATTTCTAATTTGTTATAAATATAATATTACAAGTTTACAATCATGTTTTCGGCATAAATCTACGATGCGTTGAAATCAATTGTGAAACACGAGATACCTCTCATCGTTTACTTATCAAGCCTAGTTATGAATTTCACTTTGAATATCGTGTGTTTATATACATGTGTGCCTATACATACTCGCGCTTATGTGCGTATATACACACGCGTAAACGCATTCACACGCTCGTATGCGTATATACGCACGTGCAATAGAACCGGCGTGTTACTGTTTACCTTCATTTACATGACTCGACAACTTAGGAGATTATTAACTTTATAGAAAACGTGTCTTTATTTACGCCTCTTTAAAACGTTTGCAACGTCTCATTTGCCCAACGTTCGCCTAAAAATAACGATAGATTTTTGTGCTTTTGTACACCGTGATTTATGCGCAAGCGCGTTCCATTTTTTTTTTTACATACTAACGCACTCTTATTTACCTTCGACACTTGTTTCATGGTAATTATTCAAATTACAATGATCTTTGCAACAACTGACCGCCCGACAAATCGCATCAAGCGTGTAAAAGCACGAGGATTACGCGCGCGTGTACTTTCGCCCCATTATTTAACGAATGATAGATCATTAATAAAAAGGAAACAATAATCGATTAGATCGTTTTTTCGATTAACGATGATGAAAGAGGCGGGACTCTCCGTCGAAAGTCTTTAAATAATAGCAAAATTTTCCCGCCCTTTGATTTTTAACTAAGGGAGTCGGATGCTCATCCCCACCATCCTCCGAGCCCAAGCACGAAAAGCTCTTGAATTGACATGACTCGTTTAAAGTTTACTTCTACGTTAGTTGATCACCATTCGTCGATACAAAAGTAACGCCTTAATCTTTAAGATGACTTCACGGAGCTAATCTGGTTTTGAAGCGAGCACCAGTGAATCGCGCCTCGTGAATTGTATAGTTGGCGTCGTTTCATGCCACTAGGCCGGTGGTTAAATATAAGGGTTGCGAATGAGTCAAGTGTGAAACACGGAGTACTGGTGATGAATTTGAAGAAGGACCGTTAATGAGGCGAAGGGTGAAAAGAAAGTGGTACGTCCTCCTAGTGGGAAACCGCCAGACTTGAACAAATGGTCTGACTCCGGTTCGATACTGGCTGACGGAGTGTGGAAATCAAACTTGAACCAGTACAGATTCCACTACGGTTCGCTACGTTAACTTAAAATCATAGGACAAATTGCAAAACATCATTGTTAAACACAAATGTTCACACATGAGCTGTGTATGATCCTATCTGGACCACATATTGACATATATGTTTCTTTGGTACCAATGTAAAAGCATTGTTAAAAATAAATGGAGTAAAGCAATTCGGTGTAAATTGTAATTTTGTGTACATAATTGCTCAGTGTTGGTACAAGTTTTACACCCGTTGCGGTGTTTTACAACATAGATATTAACACATTTAGGTCGTGATTTCTCTTTTTTGCATTTACACCACGCAAGTTTCACTGCCAGAGTTTTTTGTAAAAACAAGTGTCTTATTTTTTGAGACACTGTTTATGTCTGAGACATGAAGGTGTCTTGAAATGAGACATTTATTTTTAAAGTGTTCGCGTGCTCTTCTCTATTTTGTATTTGGTAACGTTGTGAATCAGTACTGGCTTAAAGTTATCTTTCTAGTACCGTTTAAATACTGGTTAATTATAGGTGCACAGCATGAGTGGCGTTAATGGCAAATATAGCACCTGTTCAATGCCATTATTGAACTATTCGCATATTTCCCAATCGGTTGTTTCGCCGAGTAGTAGCGTTTCCGTAAGATTCATGTTTTTCAAATTATTATCGGCTCATGTTTCCGAGTGTTTTGCGAAATACGTTCTAATTGAAACGAGGAAGACAGTCGGCCTAAAAGCTACTTAGACTAATTGCTTTTTCGCGCTGGTATACGTTTACTAAGAACGATATCAAATAAACCTTACGATAAGGTTTTTTTTCATTATTTTTTTCTATTTTTTTTGTTTTTTTTTATTTTTTTTATCGTTTTTTGCACTTTACAAAGAACACTGTGCGCTGTCCTGGCGGAAAAGCGGTCGAGTAATCATCGCCGAACTCAAGATCGGTGTAAATGAGAAATCGTTACTTCATCAAAGTACCTTTAAATCCGGCTTGCGTAAATATAATTTTCGTAACCACATCATCTAATATGTACACAATGCCCTTACCTGTACGCATGCCCTTACCTTTCTCATATATATATGTATCATTTTTTTTGTTTTAACTTATACGTACATCTATGTACTTTTTGTCATAGTTTACGTGTGCAATGTTATTAAGATCTCTAAGGCATTCATTATGGCAAGTTACCGACTCCCGCCCACCCCCAAATCCCACTTTAAATTTTTCCATAGCAATTTATAATTATGCAACTCTAAAAACAATCATAAACAAAATAAAATACGTCAAATTCAATGTCATATAAAAAACAAAAAAACCTCCTGTAACAAAATATGAGAATAACTAAAAATAAAATCTCAATGAAATATTAATAACTATATACTTCAAATTTAAAAACATAAAAGAATTAAATAACAAT
>JABFOV010005887.1:0-11408 GCA_022817685.1 Aradophagus sp. ZL-2020
GTACAAAGATGTTCCAGTAAAAAAATTGTATCTACGAGAGTTTTAGTATACATTTTTTCCTTGTTTTCACTAAGAAAGTAAACGCTATACTTTACCTGCATTTCTTTTTTAAGCTTTTTTCATATATTAAGAGTATTTTTCTTTGTTTAGTCAGGTATTTTAGAAAAAAAAAGTATATTTCGTTAATCATCTCTTGTTACACAAAGGAAATTCATGAAAGTGAATCCAAACACCGAGATGTTTTAATAAAGAAAAAATTCAAAACACAAGTAAATAAGTAATAAATATGCAAACGAAATATTAATTGTTACAATAATTAACTCCGCCATGCGAATAATTGTTTCAGATTAGGAAACAACATGATTATTTAATCATACAAACCATTAATATGCAGCAATCTCTAATCGATACTGACGTATTTCGCACATAAACAATTCACATTAATCTTTCATGCACCTTTCACACGCCTCTTCGGGAATTCCATTCAAAGATCAACGTCAACGCGAAACTGCCTAAGACTGATTTATAAATAGCTCTATCTGTATAACTACGTCGAATTGGCCTCCCATAATCGTGTTGCAGCCGAACCATTCATGTATCTCGAATATCCTGTGACGTCACGAGATTTTGGCCTGTCGCCAACGAAATGCACGCGATTCGCTGCGAGCGTAGTTTTCAATGTCGCTATTTATGAACTACAATGGACCCGCGACATGAATTGTATCTTTGTTCTTATCGCTTTGTAACTTTGCAGATATACAAAATTCCATTGTCGATGTTGATATTCGAAATGAAAACTTCGTTTAAAAGGATTACAATGAGACTTTGGCGCCGCGCCGATCTGCAATCAGGCCATTCAATACCTTTTATTAATCTATTTCACTCGCACAATGTGGGCGGACGATCACAAGACCACCATATTTTCGAGTTGACGTCGAATCGGACGTAAAGATAACATTTGTGAAGTCAACAGAAATGTTATTAAACACGCGAGCGTGGGCGAAAGTGGCTCCGAAGTTTTGGCCGCACTTTTAACGCCGCTGTTTATACAGCGCATCGCCGGCCATTCAAGTTCAATTGATAGTCTTTGTTTTTGACCCATTTGCGCCCGTCCATTAGCGAAATTCAATCACGACGACGACTCTTAATCGTCAATAATCTTGATCGTGTCTCGAAATTGCGGTACTTGTTGATCTTGCCGCAATTTACGCACGACATTGACTTAATGAATTATTACTGCTTCGTTTCGCCGGCAAATTTGCCTCGGCACTTTTTCGCCTCCGGGACTTCTTAAGGCGCGCGCGATCATAAATTAATTAGCTGCCGGCGCGCTGCACCGAAGAATGTAACTTTGGCCTCGAACGCGACGTAAGGTTACGGTTCGTAAAAAGTTGTTGGTTAAGTAAATACTCTTAAGCTGATATCGTGTCCATTCGCGGCTAACGATTCATAACGTTATGCCACGTTTTGTTGCCGACCTCACTCGCAGACGGTCAATATTGAAGGTGCGCCTGCCAAATTACTTCCTTAAACATGCGCGAAACTAAGCATGTAAATGCGATTCTCGAGTTTTCGCCGTGTATCCGGAAGTCAAACTGAAGCGGGTGTTATTGTCACTTCGGATAAGAAAGTGTCGTTGCGAATTCATGTGCATCGCCCTGAGAGTAATTTGTCGAAAAATAAGAACTCGGGTTTGTTTTCACGGAATCTGTAGGATCAAAATAATGTAACTTCAAAACCGAATCAAAGCAAATTAATTTGTTGCCACAATTCAATGGTATTAATCTGACTGTGAGCATATTTAAATTGAACAGCTTTTCGTAATATAAAATGAAGTGGAGAAAAGATGTATGATAAACGTTATTTGTTTTGTTACAGGCACTTTTACAAGCACATGATGTGGCCGGTCATGAAGTGTATGGAGAAGAAGCTCAACGAGTGACACCGCCACCACTTCTGCCTTATTTGAATGGTAGCGATGACCTCGAAGGACAAAATGGTGACCTAGAACTTGAAAATGTCACTCGTGTTAGACTGGTACAATTTCAAAAAAATACCGACGAGCCCATGGTAAATAATCGTTTTCCTTTTTCTACAATCATTTAATCTAATTTAAACATTTCAAAACATGATTTATAATATTTCAATCAAAAGAAAAAAATATGACCAATTTTAATTAAATTGATGATGATATATATATTTACAACATTTATTTATGTATTTAATATTTATTTATTACGTACATATTGTAAAAAATTGATGAACGCGTAAATTATATTCGAGAATGTTATTCAGTATTTTATGAGTATGTTTGTTTTCAATATTAAATATCACGAACTGTATTTTGAAGCTGCTAGGAGTATTATATTTAAATTAAATAAATACAATGAAATGTTAAAACATTATTAATTGTAATCTCGTTGAAGTAAATCCACTAAAACATTCATTTAATTAATTAGCCACCTTTTGTCGATAATCAGAAACCACGATATATTGAACGTGGTGCTAACTCATGCGGCATTTATACAAACGCAAGTCCAAAAGCCTATTCTTGTTTATACATAAATGTCCGTACAAACAGTGAATATTCATTGATGCAATTTGAAATACATTTCGATATAACTTGACCTGCAAAATCACTTCAACAAATTTTGACCTGCTCAATAGTTGTACCACCCACAATGTGAAATTCGCATTAGAAAGTTCACGAAACAACGACTGAAAAGAAACGAATAAATTTTAAATGAATAGAATTAGAATGGAATTTATTCCAGTGAATAAGTTCTTTGTTACATTGTTACATGAAAATGTATTTATTATAAATATAAACCAATTCCAGACATTTATACTCAATACGTTTATCGATAACTTACATTTTTATAGTTCAATCGTTAATTCAGTTATTGATTTAATTGAAATTCAAGAAATCAAACTTTTTCAGTTTATTGAAATTCAATTTTAATTATTCACAATTTAACTAGACAATTTATACTGAGTCTTTAAAAAAGTTGTAAGGTGAATGTATCAATCAATGGCATTGTTAGAATTCTGTGTAATAGAATTACGAAACCCTCGTATAATATTATGTTTGATGATTGGTCAATAATTGGTACATTTACATAATTAACGTTTATTCAATTATTCACGAAAGTTTGTTTTTTCTCTTTTTACAAATGAAGTAATGTAAATTGTACCAATGGTATTATAGCAAAATCCAATTTCAAAATGTAATTTTAACTTTGAATGCAATTGTATCTGAACCCGTTTTATTTTATTTAATTTGTATGAAAAAATCGATTCATGAAACGTAATGCGGTTATGATTATTGAATTTAATTTATTATTTTTTATCGCATTTATCAAATATAAGTATTTGCACAAAAGCATAAATCAGTTTGATACACCGTACAGAACAGAAGTTTCTATATTTAAATTTAACTTAAAATGCTGATCAATAAAGTCGTTTAAAATTTTTCAATTCAGCAATCTCATGATTTAGCTGGAAATTTATACTTTAATTTTCCATTTGTTTTTTATTTTAAAATAAGATAATTACAACAAATATTTCATTGCGTTTTACTTGTAAATACATATTATTTATTTACTTTTGTTGTTTTATAGTGTAGTTATAATCATATTTCGATGAATAATTATATTTTCAATTATTGATTTCAGGGCATAACGCTTAAAATGAATGAAGATGGAAAGTGCATTGTAGCTCGAATTATGCACGGCGGAATGATACATAGGCAGGCCACGTTACATGTTGGTGATGAAATTAGAGAAATTAATGGAATTCCAGTTGCTAATCAATCCGTCAATGCATTACAAAAGATACTTGTAAGTACACCTATAGATATTAAAATTATATTGAGCTTGGATCAATACATAAAAAAAATCAAATTTATTAGCATTCGTTAGAACTGAAAAAAGAAAAAAAAATAGTGAGTAGTCACAATAATTGGAACGCAAAAAATAAACAAAAAATCATTCAAATGAACGTTTTTCAAAGTTAGGTCTGATCTTATCAGATAATTTCGGAAAACTTATACTTTCAACTAACAAAGAAAAAAAAAAATCTCATTTGTATAATATATTCTAAATAATAATAACCAGACATACAAGTCGAAACTTTATTGAATGCCACAAAATGACGATCCATTGCAAAAACCATTATCCGAGCAACGAGAAAATAATCGGCTTGACACGAAAAATCTTTTAAAGACGTGACAAGTTTGAAATTGCAGTGCAAAAGCATTTGACGTTGAAGCGGCGAAGCTCGTTTAAAAACCATTTTGTCTTTTTTGTTGCAGAGAGAAGCACGGGGATCAGTTACATTCAAGATAGTGCCATCGTACAGGAGCGCGCCGCCTCCCTGTGAGGTACAAGTAAGCCCCAAATACCGTGTCCAATCCCAACCCCCTACTGCAACTTGTTCTACTTCTACTACTTGTTCTTCTGTTGCAACCGCATCCACGTCCTCCCTGGCAAAGAATACTTCCGCCCCCGCGTCCGGCGCCGGCTTGAATAGCGCTAAAACCGGAAAAGTCTCGGCGCCCAGCAAAGAAAAAGTCGCGAAAGGACAGAAGTCGTCGAAATTGAAAACCGGTTCGTCCTCGTCCGACAGCACGCCGCGTCACCGACTCAATCCACTTTCTGCCCTTCGATCGCGCAAATCTCACAAAAATTAAGCCCCCAAGCAGTTTATTTATATTTACCGTGTTTCACTTCTCTTGTCGAGTTTTTCGACCTTTGTCGAAACAAACCAAGCGACTTTCGGTGATTACATTTTGCACCATCCTTTGTACGATGCAATCGTAATTATTCAAATAATAATTGTTTTTGTTTGTTTGAATGAGGTCAATAAAATGGCCCAATTTCAACTCTCTATTGCTGATATTTGAGCCGCGTTTAATTGTCAACGACAATAACGAGGTATCTCCAAAAGTTCCCTCTAATAATCACGCGTATAAACTGTTCGTAACGGCGGTCGGCAATTTTGACGCGGCTACTGTTTTGCTTTGCATAACCATTACAGTTTTACCGGCGAACTTTTTCAAGAACTCGGGCTGCGAAAGTCAGAAGTTTTATTTTCGTTTCTGCATCCGCCGGATTACATTGCAACGATATACAGAAACTTCCGATGGTATAATTATGAGTTCTTTTGCAAGCGACGTGTTTGTCGGTTTTTATATATTCGAAAATTTCACTTGCAGTACTAAATTGCAAAGACGCTCAGGATGATTTATTGTGATAAAGTTTTTTCAATCGCCACGAGTGATTTCTGTTTCTCGAGCTAAATGACGTGAAACGTTCAATAATATCTTCGCAATAGATTCTCGCAAGTTGTACAACAGTAACTATAATACATGCAAATAGTCAGTTATTAAGGCTACAGTATTCCCTTAACTAGTATCATTCAATTATGTAAATATAACTGAAACACGATCTGTATTAAGTTGAGCTGGGTACATCTTCAGTTAATGTTTGAATCAGTTAAACAATGTGTGCTATTAGGCATTGTCAGCACAGAAAGTATCGTTGATGAAATGTTTACTAGTTTTTTTTCACCATTATATCATGTAACATACAAGTATTGGTTTCTTCTCTTATTCTTAGCATTATTAAAGTTACTCGGAATGGTATATGTAGTCAATATATCAGTAAAACATGCATAAGTAAATAAACTTTTTTGATATCGTATAGCTTATATGAAATACGATATACAGCTTTGTATTATTTCCATGGTATAATTAAGTTCATGCATATGAATAAAACTGAATTGACATCTATTCCAGCCTAATAATTATGTATGAAAATCTAGAATTAATAAAAATCCAATTTATAGATTAGTAGGAAATCCAAGCTAACGTGATGTACGCTTGTATTTGTTTCTGGCAATAAATTTTGAATCTCATAACTTTTAATGAGCTGTATAAAAAGTTGAATATCAGCAAACTGTACTTATGAACGAATATATTGTTTGTATGTTACTTACACGTTAATTACTTTTATTTAAATATTAACTGTTAGTTTTTTAAAAGTTTAGTTTTTTGATTATTTAAACGTTCATTTAATAAGGTATTAATAAGTAAACTTGAAAAGTCAAAAAACCTTACAGATTTTAGAATAATAGTAAATGTTATATAACTATGTTAAAAGTGAAGATTTAAAAACAATTAAATGACTCCATTCAAAAAAATCTTAAATCAACTTTGTAATAGAGATTTAACTGGGATTTTAATGGTACAAAACTTATGTGTTTTTATCATTAATGTTCTAATTACAAGAAAACAAATAGAATTTTTTGCATTCTTTCAAACATACTAAAATTTGCATTGAGACTTTTTAGAAAGGAAAATTGAGTTTAAATCGTTTAGAACGCAAAACTGAGATAGGAATCTTTCGAATGCATTGTTCAAAGCAGAAACTCAAGTGTAATAAATTTCTACAATATTTTGTCGGTAGATTACTGCTGAAATTAGCGTTTCTATTCATTCGACTTAAAATGAAAATGTTTGATTCGCTTAAATTACCTGATGCTTTCCAAAATGTCTTAAAATGTGAACTATTTGTTCGTCTAACCGACTACTTTAAACAAAGTAACGTAAAATTTTTATCCAGCAATAGCTAGTAATAGTGTAACATCAAAACCCAGTATAAACGTAAAGTTACAACTGAAACGAATAGTAACCAATGCAGTTCTAATAAACTGAGATTAACAAATATAACAGTGAGACCGCGATCGAAGGGGCAGTAAAACTTGCCGAATGACAAGACAGATCCATGTCTTCATTTCTCGTATATGTAAAAAGACCCGGTCGGTTTCGTTACACAAAATTCGGTTCTTCATTCGCGAATGCGCCATTTCAACTGTCTATCCTTCTATCCTCTTATCCATCTATCTTTTTCAATTCCTTATCCATCACGAATCTTTGGATTATGCCCGAGTCAGAATCTTGCATTGTAAAAAATTAGCCTATTATAGTACGTTGCTTCGACTTTATGTTTTTACAGTCTACGGTAAGAATGCATGCCCCAAGTAATTTGTTAAGTAACCAATGGGACAAGTTGAATAGAGCTAGGCAAATGATCTAAAACTAACGTGGGTGGCGCGAAACTTTGCGATTGATTTCCCTTATTCATCTTGTCCCGCGCAACAACACTACTTGCTTTTCCTCGCGTGGAGAAAAGGCCCAGTTACAATGATTTTCTCCGCACGAATTTTTTTTGAAAATCCTGTTACGAGAACCTATTTATTAATATGTACATTATAAGCACGCCTCTGCTCGTTAATGGATGTCCTCGCCCCAGTAGGAATTGATTGATTAGGCTGCCCTGAGAGAAATATGTATTCAAAACAATAAACCAGAAAGTCAGTTTTTATTTTTGCAAAATAAATAATCAAACTAACTATCTAGATAGTTCATATAGATATCTGAATAGTTTAAAATGATCAATCCTACTTTCTGTACAAAAACTGCGTGCATTTACTTCACGAATTATTGTCATCATTTCATTCTTTTAAACATATTTAAATAATTAAAATTTTGATTATTTAGATAATGAAATTCTTGGCTTTATGAGTTGTAAAATTAAATTTCTAAAAAGAATAAAAACCAAATAGATAGTTTTCTATAACTATCTATTTCAGTCGGCGTTTAAAAGGAAATGAAACGCAGGGCATCGGCGAAGACCCTACTTTAAACTCCCCACCACAAACCTGTTACAACAGGTCGATTTCTACTGGGGCGCATTCTTTCATTTCCGTGACTCCTCGAGATTGTCACCGAGGTAAAAACGCACTTCACTGATGTTTCCGATAATTGCGTTGTGTATCATTACAGAGTACGATAACCGTATTAGAAGACCGAGAAAAAAGACGATTCATATGAAAATGAAAATAAACAATATGATAAAGTGAAAAAAAAGATCATAATATAATAAAGAGAATTAACTGTGGAATGTTGAAAAGAATGTAGTGTAAAAGTGACGTAACGATAAGCATTAGTGAGTGTCTTCACATGAGGGGCGGGTACTCGTGTGAGTTGCCGTACATATGACGTTATTGCACGGTGTAACAAATACTTTGAGCCGAAAGCATGCCACTTGCCGCGCGCCGACCGAAGACACGTGACGAGTACTGGCAATCGCAAGCCTAACGTCGAGCTTGAGCGTCCCGATTTCAAACCCACGTTCCCAGTTTTCGTTTCTATTTATTAAAACAACACGGCTCACCCGCGTAGAATCCCTTTTATCGTGACTGCATGCCCCCTTTTTTCCGAATTAATCGTCATTTTCGTTTGTACGTCACAAGTGACGCGTTTTCCAACTATCCTCTTAGATTTCGCGGACAAACTTTCAAGGTGCTTACTTTATGTACAGAGTGATAACGGTACATACCTAAACGATGCACGGTCTTAATCGTGCATAATGTATGCATACACATACACATAGTGCACGTGTTGCTTATTTGTATTATAGGGGTTCGTAGGGGAATTTGGTTTGCTTTAAAAAAAAAAAAAAATTAGCTTCTTTTTTATTAACGTACATTGCTGCGACGCCGAGGTCCATTGTATTTTTGTGTACATATACTATCTCCTATATTTTTCTTCTCCCTTTTGACGCAATGTATCTATTTGAAACGTTCACACCAAGCCATTAATAATGATTGACTTTTGAGTTTAGCAGTGCAAAGATTTTCCTCTCGCTTCATAACTTGTAATATCGATTTTCGTTAACAAGACTGCGCACGTGAAATAGCTGCCGCAAGTTGCTAAATGAAATCTGTCGAAAGATTCGTTCACAATTATTCCTGCAGTGTGACCTTTCATCGCGATCACGACGAGATTGCATTCGACGTAGTCTCATGTAAGTCAATGTTTATGTACGAATTTCTCGCATTCCCGTACATTATTCTTACGGTCAACTATATTTGATTAATTTTCAATATTTGGCAATGAAGGTTACACTCATTTTTGCGGTTTCAGTGGTATACATGTAAATAACGTTGTTACAGAGATATTCATCATACGTCCGATCCGAAACATCTATGGGATATCTCAACAAAAATATCCTCTGGATACCGAATATACGATCAGAATACGTAACGGTCATGTCAGCGGTACGTTGCGAAATCCAGACTTTCCGGGCTATGCATTAACGCGCTTCTCCACCAATTTCTACATTTTATATAAAAACGAAATCTTTCTGCGGCGCATTTTCGCGTCCGAGGTTTCATGCAAAAAATAAATGTTGAAATTCAGCGCGAAATTTCAAGGTCATCCATATATTCTTAATGAATGGATTATCGCACTGTGCATATGAAGTAATTACTTTGAAACAGTCCAAAGTGTACAAAATGCGTGAACTTTTGATTTTCTACACTCATACGCCGCACTGTTCATGTTTCTGTTTTTTTTTTTATTGTTTTCTCTCACTGTCTCCGCTGATATAACAAAAATACATTCACTTTGATATTTTCATTGAACTTGACGTCTGTTTCGAGTACTCCTTTTTTCTATCTTCACGACTGATTTCCTCTAATGCATATGACTATTATTTTGCCTGTACTACTTCACACCTACTGCTCGCTCTAATGAATGTACGCTTCAGTTTGTCTAAATATACGGTGTTTTAAAGATTTTTCAAGTCTGTGATAAAACGAAGTCTTTGTTACACCCATGTCAACCTTATTGCTGCATGAACGGTGACATTGTAACGGAGAACTTGATTATTTTTAAACCATTAAAATGATACAGTTTGAACGAAAAAGTCGATTTTTTAAAGTCGCAGTTGGGTGTCAGAAAGAGTTTTAACGTGGGATTCGTCTTCAAAATATTCTACGATAATGACACCTCGCGGTCTACTTATGAATAATTGTTAGAACTCTAATGAGCTATGATGTAAAATCATAAACTTCATGTAACGTAATTGTTTTTTTGTTCACTCAGCCATTGTCCATGCAGTGATGGTTAATGTTAATCAAACGTTTTCGAGATAACGTATAAACTGAAGGAAATTTTATAGAACTAGACATCTTTTCATGACGATGTACCTGGTAGTTGGATTCTAGTCAAACGTTATAATAGATCAGATGAATAAATATTGTAGTAATCAGTGTATTTCAATAAAATACAACAGAGCTGGTGGTGCGAAAGTTGAAAGTCAACATTGTCCCATTGACTTGATCATTAATGACAATATCACGTCGAATACAAGAGTTAAAACAAAATTACGAAACTTTTGTCGCATAAATTCGTTGATCACGAATGACTGTCAGAATGCTGCCAGCCCTGCTCCAATGATAAATTAGTTATATTGGGAAACCAAGATGGTCAATCAACTAACCAAACATTTGATGTAACATTACTTAAGCTTGTTATACGTTTATGTTTTTTGTCGAAACATTCAGTTTGACGTCTCATCTCTGAAATGCATTCAAAAAGTACAGTCGATTTCTATTTTCATACATTTTCCACGATACAACGAATTTGTAATGAGATTACTTACATTACGAATCTTATATTTCAAGCATGAAACACCATATTTATAAGAAAATACCGAGTTCCTGGACGAGCAATCAGACAAGACTTGAATTACTAGATGATTTGATGTTACAGATTACCACTAATCGCAGACCTGCGTCTTCTTATAAATATGAACTGCAATGACACATGTAATGTGATGTTAAACCATTAACAGTCATCGATGATTATTGTACAACTGATAATTGTGTGATTTATTTCCATGTTATGATAAATCTTTTTTCAATTGATCATATTTAAGGAGCATCTGCTTAATAAATGCATTAGTTTAGAAACAATCCTTATATTTATCTTAATCGCAAATTAACGGCACAATGTCCCCCACGATGAATCCACGTAGATCGATCAACAATCGGTGATATTGCTCCAATCGCACCACCCAATATCGTTTTGATTTTGCCAAACACTAAAGATAAGCCCACTTTAGAACTTTGAAAATATCTCGCAACAATATCTTCAATTGGCCGCTGTACGATATTTTTATCGGCCTGTAAAAAGTTAAGATAAAGCACTGACCCATTTACAGCGACTCTTTTTTATTATAAAAATGAAATAAAGTGCAAGTATAGTGGCAGTAACATTAAAAGAGATTAGTCACGACATTCCATTACCCTTCAAACTATACTTCCACTTTAATTTCCGGAATTTTCTTTCTTCCGATTTCTCAGTACTGTTCTCACATATATCCAAGCACCAAGTAAAACCTCCATTAATACTGTTTTACTCACCAAGTTTGATTAATCGTCAAGCACGAAATTGAACATGACAGCAATTTCAGAAAAAAAAATCACGTGGAAAATTAAAAACAAAAACAGTAATGAAATAAATAAAAGTTACAGTCTTTTTCTTGAAAATGTTATTC
>JABFOV010005888.1:0-11407 GCA_022817685.1 Aradophagus sp. ZL-2020
TGCTGAAGTAACTTATTTGTGCTAATACGGAAATAATAGTTCTAAGCGAAGTGCTAACGGAACTACCACGCTACTACGCAAAGTATTCAATTCATTCAAATTGGTCACAAGATAATCGCGCCTGATTTTTTTGCTATTTATGGGCTTCTCGTTTACAACACTAAATTTACTGAAAACTATCATTTAACATTTGTAATTAAGAAAATATTCGAAATCCACATATACGTCATATTCCCGGCCTCCCAAATTTCTTCTTAATTTAGAAATTAAATATCGTACAATTATGTTCTAATTATGTGCTACTTATGTGCTCGATTTATTTTTTGAGCGAGTACTGGAAAATGTTCTTTTCAAAGACGCGCAAACGTAACTACCACGCTACTACGCAAAGTAATCAATTCATTTAAATTAGTTACAAGACAATCGCGCCTGATTTTTGTGCGGGCGTACAAATCTGCTGGCTGGATGCGAAAAGATAGATTGAATCGGGATGCAAACTCACAAAAGTGAGTGGGAATATTTAAGGTTTTTGCTCTGATATATGAAATCAACCGCCCGCCGAAGGTAACGAAGAAATAATAGAAATAATGTTTCGAAAGACACTTTTTTTAATTGAAAGAATTTACCTCTAAAACGAGTCACAACGTTGAGATTATGTTTTAAAAACACTTCTTCAAATTTACTCATTCACGAAAACGAAGAAATGATTGAATTTTGTAATCAGCTAAGCGGCGTTTCCGAATTTGAATTGGTCCGCATTATATCGGCTGTCGAACGCCCTAATACACGCGCACTAGACCAAACCATTTTGATCGCGGAGTAGGAAATAACTTAATGCTCCCTTATCGTGTGGCGAGTGTTATATTTTGAATTTACGGATTTGACGGAAATAGTTCATTATATAATAGTTTGTACAGTAGTATTCAATTTTGAAGCTAATATGATAACATATATAATAGATACTGAAAAATAAAATTTTAAGTAGAATGTAATGAATACATACATATATTTTATATCACTATTTTACATAGTAATTAACCAGTTTGCGTAGTAGCGTAGTAGTTCCGTTTGCGCGTCTTTGAAAATAAATTTTTCCAGTACTCGCTCAAAAAATGAATCGAGTACATAAATAACACATAAATAGCACATAATTGTACAATAGTTAGTTTCCAAATTAAGAAAAAATTTGGGAGGCCGGGAATATGACGTATATGTGGATTTTGAATATTTTCTTAATTACAAATGTTAAATGATAGTTTTCAGTAAATTCAGTGTTGTAAACGAGAAGCCCATAAACAGCCCAAAAATCAGGCGCAATTGTCTTGTGACCAATTTAAATGAATTGAATACTTTACGTAGTAGCGTGGTAGTTCCGCTAGCACCTCTTTTAGAACTACTATTTCCGTATTAGCAAAAAAAGTGACTTTAGCACATAAATAGCACATAATTAGCACATAAATTCTAAGTGTTGTAATCGATGTCAAGGGCACCTTGATGGGCTGTCTTCCTGGACCTCTTTATAAATTATGAAATTATTGTTAATGTCTGCTATGAATTGCAGCTCAATTATAACTATTAATTAATTAACAACCTATTTTATTATTAACTATTAACAAATATTTATTAATATTTTAAAATTATGTCATTTGATGCTTTTAGCATCGTTTTAAACTTCACAAAACTCGGTTATCGATATTCGAAATATTTTATGACTCAAGCTGCGATTTCATACAATGAAAAATTTAAATAACGTTTCATTGATATCCAACTTGAACTGTACGAAATGTCAAAGCTGCGAAACATATTTTTTTTGTATAAAGGGAAAAAATAATTAGATTACGGAAAAAATGATTTGATTTAAATCGATGATTAAAATTGTGATTTAAATCAAATGACGTAGACCGAGGTGGCATCTTCTTCCAGTAAACTGTCGATATATATAAATCAACAAATGTCCGTTATCATAAATATATAAATTTACCGATATCAAATTGTAACAAAGCAGAATATGTTGGATAAAAAATAGCATGTAAATAAAAATTACAACAATGGTTCAGTGACTGCTATCTGTACACTTGTAAAAAATTTAATTTTTTATGTGAAGGTCTCAAAAAAAAAAAAATTGCTCACATTTTCAAAAAAAAATTACGAGTCAACAATTTTTTCTTCTTCAAAGTAAATTCAATCAACGTTTAAAATTATTATTTAAGAATTAAAAGTATTTTATAATGCATATTTATAAATTTCCATAACAAAGCTCATACGTCGCATTATTTCTTGGTTGGTAGTTTGACTTCTCGTGAAAAATGTTAAAGGCATTTAAATCGTGAGTGGGCGCGCTGTAATTTCGACCGACAAAGCAAAGATAGCTAAGCATCGAGTTTGTTGATAAATAAGGAGGCACAATAAATGCGCGCCCACTCTCGGCTTAAATTAATAAATGTTCCACTTCTTTCGCCTCCGTGATAGTAGTAGTTTTGTAACATTAAATTTTCTTAATAATTTACTTGCTTATGCTGTCTTATTTACTTATATATTCTTGTTTATATATGAACATTAATTAATATAAAAAAAGGTTATTACTTGTTTCATGAATTTTCGCATAATATATCCGCCAACGGGCAAATAAAGTATTGTCAGTATTGAATGCACCCAAATCCAACCTGACATTGGGTCAAGGTTTGATATCGTGGTATGACCAAAAGTGGCTACGTCTGGTTGCATGTTTCCTTGGAAATTAATCGGTAGAGCAATGCAGAGCGCTACTAAGGTCATTAAAGATACTATGACAATCAAGTAACGTTCAAAAGAAATGTATAATAAACCATCCGGTCCAGCACGTTTTACCAGTTCTTCATCACTGTAACAAAGAATTGTTTATTCTTATTTTTTATTAGGTATGCCTGTGTTAAAATTTTTTGAGTAATATAATTATCCAAATGTTGCCGATTTTCGAATCAAGGCATTAATATCATTGTTTGACAAATAAAACTTTCAAGATAATTTAATATTTCAATACAAATGTAATGTTTTTTATCGCAAAACAAAATATTCAAGTCTTTTTTTACAAAATGACAATTGTCAACATTGTTTTTAAGACAATAAAATTATCCTTCAGCTGCTAATTTAATTTCAATTCAATTTTTTTTTATTTCACTTTTGTAAGGAAAGATATTAATTGCAAAATTGTTCATTTTTTGACCTAAATGACAGTTATCAAGACACATTTTCAACCTAAAACCATACATCACTGCCATTTTATGAATAAAAATAATTTTAAGTGTAAAATGGAATTATATAAATATATAAATATATAAATATATAAATTATGTAAGTATCCAAATTGAAATGTATATTATGGTTTTTTCCTTACTCAAAAATAAAATATTTTCTCGTAAAGAAAAATGTCGTACTCAACTCAAAAAAATTGATATTTATGTTGGTACCCCTGCGGGCTACCAACATAAAACTAATTTTTTCCTCGTTAAGTAATATACTATTATTAATATTATTCGTAAACATAACGGAGCCAGAAAATGGGAAGTCGCGAGACAGATCGCGCAGCACGTAGTTTAAAGTAATCTGGTCGTTCTGGGAGCTAGTCATAATCGCAACCAATATTATAAAAAAATATTATTTAATATGAGGACGTAAACAGTATTATAATTATTGTAAATTCTTTTATTGTTTTTTAATTATTTAAATGTAACTTTTGTTCCTACAAATATGTTTATTACAATTTATTATA
The DNA here is from genome assembly GCA_022817685.1 of Aradophagus sp. ZL-2020. Classification (NCBI taxonomy): domain Eukaryota; kingdom Metazoa; phylum Arthropoda; class Insecta; order Hymenoptera; family Scelionidae; genus Aradophagus; species Aradophagus sp. ZL-2020. Next base: position 3,749 of record JABFOV010005888.1, read on the forward strand.
CATTTTGACTATTCTTCGTGCTGGCACCTTCCGCTATATTGCTTTTCAATCCCGTGGGTATTCAAATGTCAACAAAACTCCACCATGGTTCCTTCGCAAGCACAAAATGGATTATTTTTTAAGAACGAACTTTTAAGACGACAAAAAAAAGTGAGCAAATGATTCTACTCAATGAAAATGCACTTAAAAAGAATAAAGAAAAGAGAGGAAAACACAAAACATAACCTCAAGAGAGAACAGAATCATTGATGTAGATTTGTGCGCGGAAAAGATGCGTTGGAAAATTTGCAATCTACCGCTGAGTTTTCGGAAGATAGGAAAAGAAACGTAACGAGAATCGGCATCAATTTTTTATTTGCGTTATATTAATTGTGAAAATATAACAAAAGTGTCAACGTCGGCCAATGTTTTACTACGGTAAACGTTCAACACTTAGTGAAATAAACTGCCGTACTGCTGCAGGTATGTGTTATTTTTTAATGTGAATATAACCGTAGATTTGTGTGAGTTTTTTTATAAAAATGTGTGAATAATTATTAAATCTGATTAAAAGGGTGCCTTGTTTCAGGAGTAGACCATGAAAAAGGGAAGAATCTTCTTTCTGCTATGAATCTTAGTGAATTCTTCACCATAAAACTATCAAACAAGCAGAAACAATAGTTGGTAAGAATTTTGAAAAAGAAGTCCATGCTTCATGTGTGCCTCACGTGCGGTCGGCGAAGTAAAGAAATTGTCGCTTTCTGGCCAAAGATATGTAAAGAATACAAAATATTGTATACTGCTTGATATTCCTAAGTTTGTTTTGGAATGTATTTTTCAGGCATGCATTTGAAATAGTAAAGTGGAACATATGAGAATGCTTTGTTTAATTGAATTATGTTAATAATTTAATTGGTTATCGGTATTGAAAATTTAATTTTTTGAATGAATAGTTTTATTTCTAAGATGCAGCAGTTAACATTTCAATGAATATTTTTTTTTTTTAAATTTTAAGATCTATTACCAATAGAGATGCAGAAATGACTGATGAAGCTATCGAAAGTCAAGAAGTAGGTATTGCATGCGAGTATGATTTTGGATGAGACAAGCATGGAAGTGGCTTCACGTATAACTGTCGTAGTGGTAAAAAAACGATTTTATTTATTTTATTTAATCTGAATTAAAATATAAATTTATGTACACAAATTTATTATTCTGTTTTCTCTTTAAAGCCGAGGATCCATCATAGGACAGCGAACAAAAAAGATTTTAGCTTACGTTGTTTTCTCAGCTTGTGCAATGTGCAGTCATGGACATTCTCCGGAAGACCACGACTGTCGGAAAAATCAGATTGGCAGCGCAAACAATTCCCCGCGTACAACGAGAATGTGAGCACAACATAGACAAGTGGATCGATATTAATCATGTGGTCAAAAAGTTCTCCAATAATCTTTGTGTTGCTGCCAAGAAGCACAAGTTTGTCTCGTCAAAAGTGATTAAATACTTAAAAAAATGTTTCTCCTACGTGATTGGTCAGAACAAAAATAATGTAACTGGACTAAGGCAAGATATTCAAAATATCGCCAATCGTACATTTGGACGCCATGATGGATATGGTGAATGGTGCAAAGCTCGGGACAACTCAAACCACACATTCAAGGATCTTCCACAACCTTTTTCGTGTCCGGTTTAGGAAGCTGACCGGAAATTCCTTCTAGGAACTTACGTTGATAAAGCGGATAAGATAACTCCAGGTGGTTCGTCTCAGAGGAATGAATTATTTAACCATTTGGTGGTTACTCGTGCACTAAAGAGCCGATTTAACAGTTCATCTGCAGCTCTATCATATCGAGTAGCTGCTGCTACATTGCAAAAAAATGAGGGTTCCTCTCACATTCTCGATGTCTACAAACGAGTTGGAATTTCAACTGGCGTTAACACGAAAAAGTATCGCGAAATGCTTGAAGCTAAACGCAAAAAAAAAGGCGAAACGACAGCAAACTGTAGAATTCAAACGACAAATGTCACTTTCAAAAGCCAAAAATAACACCAACCGTCGCAGACAGGCAGCAGAAGGCGAGTCATATATGAGTGGAATGGGGCCGACTATGGATGATGCTATGGTTGCTGCGTTAGACACTAACTCATGGATTCCGGAATTCTCTTCTCTCCAAAACTCCTGTAAAATTGTCTTTGTTAACACGGAAACTACTGCTTTTGGAGACAATGCAGACATCATACAAATTGCAGCACACTGCAACCCAGAGATTAATTTTTTTTATATATGTTACCTCGCGTGGATATCCACCCCGAAACTACTGAAACAACTGGATTGTCAGTGCATAATAAACGACTGTTCTATTTTGAGGAGGAACTTACAATAATTTGTACCTTCAGATTAGGCAACACAAGATTTCGTAAATTTCATAAAAAGTTGAACTTACAGATTCTGATAGTTGGACATGATTTAATCAAATTCGACGTTCCGAAAATCTTAAAATGGTTAAAACAATACAATCTGTTGAAGGATTTTTGTAATATTGTTTACGGTTTTACTGACATGGTTCCACTTCTTGAACAAGGCAGAGTAGCTAAATTAGATCGTCCCCGCATGGAAAAAAATTTTGCCAGCTGGCTGGTATTAATCTGGCAGAAGTCTGGCATTTGTTCACGAGCCAGACCTATGCCAGATATGTGCCGTATCGATGGCAGACTTTGTAAGTCTGGCAAGAGTATGGTATGCATCTGACGTAAGTCTGGCTCACCTACAAATGCCAGACTTTTGCCCGATTTATGCAACACAGCTGGCGACAATCTTTTCCACGTGGGTCTGGCTAAAAAAAGCATGATTAAAAAATAACCAGCAGTGGTATCACCATAGATGAATTGAAAAGGGAATTCAAGTTACATGGTCGGAAAGGGATCGAAGTATGCTTTAGAGTACGCATTAACAATAAGCCAAGAGTTACTGTAAATAAAAAAATTGTCACTGCTATAATGGAGTTTATACAAAACTTAGAATAAAATTATTTTCGCTTATCGTTTTTGGTTTTTGTAAAAGATTTTTCAATGTCATCGTCATTATTGTATTTAATCACTTTTTCTGTTTGTTTGTAAAAAAATTATTTAATGTCAAAGACTGAAAAATTATTATGTGTTATACAAGTTAATTTATATTGTCAGTCATATCTTGAATCACAACGCAATGTAATTCGTTTGAAAAATTGATTATTCCTTAATTTAATGTAGAAAAAAGAATGTAATACATTTACAATGTTGCAAATCTTAAATAGAAATCATTTTAAACACATTTTTGCTAATATTTTCGATTTCCTATTTTTTTATTCATAATCGTTAATTATTTAAATGTCATGAATACATATAAAACATAATTATGCAAAAATTAATAAATTGAGGCAATATGTATTTGACATTAATCTTAATTTAAAGTCATTTAATGCGATAATACAATATAAACAGTTTTATAACAATTAAAACCATTAACTAAATAAATAAATTTCGAAAATTGATTTATTCCAAGTTCAGAGATATAACCTTAAAAGTTTGAATTTCGCGCGCGCTAACAGTTGGTACTCCTACAATATGTCGTTTATAATGATATCCGTTTGTTCTTGATTCCTCTCTCTATTTTTTCTTAATGTGCGATAATTAGTAGCTAAAGATATCTATTTGCTTACAAAGACTAAAACTTTAATATGTAATCATTATAATTCATCGGTTTTTTCATCTCAGTCAACGTATTTTAGCGCCACATTTTAACTTTATTTGAGGTTCAACAGCATTCTCCATAAGACTCCATGTAAAACATTGTTATCTTTGAATCGAATTTATTCAAAATTTTGCTCCGTCAGGTACCATTATAAGCACGACTTTTTGAACAGATATGTTTTTTTTTTTTATCACGTAAGATATAAATCAAAACAAATTGAACGTTTAACATAAAAGTGACTGGACTACTTTAAAATCGAGATAGGCGGTCGCATCCATCGGTAAGTCACGTTTACGGCGACCACGTTCTCTATATCGTAGCGATAACGCCTCCCCCCTTCCTCCTAAGATTGAATAAGAAGGAAAGAACAAAACATATTTTACTTATAATATATTTAATATAGGTATATTTAATATAAGTATATTTAATATACTTTTAATTAAAATATATTTGTTATCATTTAATACCTTTTTGTTATTCAATTCAAATAAACATTTAATGTATAAATAAAAATATCTTATTTTATTAGGGTGTAATATAATACAGAAGTGTATTAAATATTGGAAAAACAGTCTAATTACAATACTTAGATGTTCTTTACGTAATTTATACAATTATTTTAATTAAATTTTATTTCGGCTAAATATTACGTAACTTTTTTTTATATAAATTTTTTATTCACAGAGAACTAAATTTGAAAAAAACATGGGTACGAAAATAAAAATTCTGCTGTCTGAAATTATTTTCATATCGATAAAAAAACTTATTACAATAATTTCATACACATTTTATTTATAATTATAAAACACAATATTTTAATTGTTCACAAGGTCGTGAAAATGTTTGACCAAAATTGACGTTGACACTTGTCAATAAAACTGAATTTATATCGTAACGAAAACTTGATAAAACTTCCACGACATTGTCACAAACTAAAACAACGCTCATGTTATATATGTGACATATATGGCTGACAAATATGTCTCATATATGTCACATATACGGATGTCATATACGTTATATATTGTCATATATGTTCTCATATATGGGTGGTACGAACAAACATTTTTCAAATTTGTGTAACGCATCCGTTTTCATTTAAGTCTGATAAAAAACGTTTTTTGTTGATAAAAAACAAATTATAAAATCATTTTTTAATTCATTCTGACGGACATTAATCAAGTTACATACTTTAAGTGGTAATTTATAAATCTTTATAATCGCCCGGGCTTCCAAGAAAATCTATTTTGGCCTTAATGATTGTTTTTTAATTGCAAAACAAATGAAAAGATAAAAGATCTATTTCCATTAATATATCTTATCGTTTTTTATCATTCTTTTCACTTTCGGTTGGTTGTTGTATTATGACAACTTGGTCAATTGATCTTACTAGCAGATAAAAAGTGTGTTTCCACTGTCTCAAATTTCAGGGGGGTGTGTCAGTAATAAATATTTTAAGATATGTGTTTTTTTTCAACAACTTACGAAAACAATTTTTTTTTTTTATTTCAGTTATTTTGCAAGAATTCGGTTAATTTTCAATGGCATCACAAATGTGGTATCAAAATAACACTGAAAGTGTGACCTTACAATAGGCATCTAATGTTTTTTTAACATTGTGCTTACGTAGCATATTCTTCTTCGAAATACATAGTTTCAGCTTAAATCGTCATAAAAACAAGTTTTACGCACCTTGGGAGCGGACAAAATTGGAACTAACCACTCCTCGGGCAGTAAAGTTGCTCGAGGGCGTAGCCCGAGAGCATCTTTACCGCCCTAGGGCCGTTTTACGTCCGCTCCCTCGGTCCGTAAAATAGCGTACATGCCTCGGGCGCAGTGGCGCCCTCAGTAATAATATACTATTAATTTTGAAATGCGCAGAGTAATTTGATTATTGTGTGGATTAATTATTTAATTTGGAAGAAGGCAAAAAAACAACTTGTTACTCGGGTTGTAAAATGTACTTTACCGCCAGCTTCGACGATAAGTGAAACAGAGGAAAAGTTGTTTAAATCGATTGTTTATTTAAGCATGAATCTATTAAAAATATAATTTTATAATTATACTTAATTGATACCCCAACAACTTAACATAGATATTAAGTAGATTTTTTATTGAACCTAATCTAGAGTATAGAAATGTCTGCGTAACTTTCTAATTTTAGGTGGATAATAGTTTTCTTCTATGTGGTCAGTCTTTCTACGTACAAGATAACTATTATCCACTTAAAATTGATTAAAATTTAAATATATATTTATATAATTTTAATTAATTATATTATATAAATTAATATATATTATTAATTTTACAATTATAATATTAATAATATAATTATAATTTATATTATATTATATAATATCTTTGATAAATATTATTATTATTATAAAGATAAGCAATTAATTTTTAATTAAACGGTTATTTATAATTGTGTATAATTAATAAATATATAAATATATGTGAATTTTTCACATTGTAGAAAATAATTACATTGCTTCATGAAAAAAAATCTAATTGATTAACTGAAAATAATTGGTTATCTGGGTTAAACAGCACTATCTGCGTTATTCAAATGAATTAATTTTTTAATATAATAGCTTTTTGTAAAAATTTACAGTTTTACAATACAGAGTAATTGTTTATGTTTTTTTTTCAAATGTAATTTTATCCCTAGTGTGTTTTGGTGATAAATTTTATGTTAAAATCACATCGACAAATGTGGTACAATCAATTTTCAATTACTGCAATCAACAAAGAGTTTATTGATTTCAAGGAAAATCAGTTCTCATAAGACGCTCGTCTACGTTTTCGTCTGAATTACATTCTGAGGTAATTAATATAGCGATAAGATTATCACTGACGCACCGAACGCACTTATCCACTAAATGTATTTTAAATTTGATAATTTAATTCGATTAAATATAAATTAACAAGTATGGTAAGTTCTATTCATTCTTTTGGCTGCTTAATAGGGTGAACGACAGTCTCAAAGTAAGTACCGAAAGTTATAAAATCATTTAAATAATTTTGGTTTTTGTTTTCATATACAGTCAAAGAATGAAATATCTTAAACGTTCATAAACAGACATTCTCAACATGAGATGTTTGTTTTTATAATAAACTAAGAGTGCTTTTTTACTAGACCATACAAAAATGTTCCATTTTGAGAAAATTTTCGATTTTATACATCAAACATGTTCTCAAAATGAGACTTTTGATTTCGTATTAAATCAAGTATTTTTGTCATTCAAATTATACAAAAAAACAAAAATATTCTCATTTTGAGACACTTGTCATTTCTGTACATAAAACATGCATCCTCAAAATGAGACCTTGTTCTTGTCATCAAGCAAACAACTTTTCACGAAGGTCAATTTTGTTTATTAATCGCACACTTTCCTACGAATTTCAGAATGCTGCGAAAAGTTGCAATTTTGTTCTCCATCTTCGCCGCCGTGCATTGCATTGAGTTTTGTTGCAATTACGGCGCCCTGGTTCGCCACACAGACGGCAATGTCTCCTGCGAGCGAAGCGTTCTACCCGACAAGATCGACTTCACCAGGCAAGTCCTGTTGATAAATCCAAAACTGGCAGAAAAGCAGCTCCACCACTTGCGATTGTCAAGTGACAAAGAAATGCTGTGCCAGGACTTCGTCTACGACGAGCGCGACAAGTCCGTGAAATTCATGTGCACCGAGAAAACAGTTCTGTTAAGATAGCATGAATTCATGTAAAATCACTATAAAAATCATGTTAATATTGTGCTAACAAATATTTATTTTATAGTAACACAAATTTTCATGTTTTTCTCTTTGAAGCAAAGTTCACATTAGGTTCTTGTTATAAGTAAATGAATTTCATGCAAACATTACATGAAAAAATTCTTGTACACTTAATGGATTAGCTTCATTTGTTCTGTACAAGAAATCATTGTCAATTAAAAATGTCAAGAA